>OY804596.1:53358959-53666261 GCA_963680895.1 Fragum sueziense
CAGTAGACGAAAATGCTGATTACCAGCATCTTCTTATTTTGTTTTTATATGTTCTTTGTTATTTTGTGCATAAATCATACCTTTATCAATATTTAATTTGTTGACCAAAGAAATAGATAAGCTTAGCAATGATAAAATCACTACAACACAAAGACCAAGCAATGTGAAGAAATGAACTTATTTCGACAAAAATACGATTTATTTATTTCGTTGCAGATTACTTGAAGAGTAACACCTATCATTTTCATTCAAATGCACCGATTCAATATTCTTACTTTGTCCAAAGAAATTCTTTCTTTGCGCACAGAACAAAGTAGTAATGCAAATATGCGATTTACAAGCTCTGCGCAATTCTAGAATTGTCTGGTACAATTCCGGAATCGGCGGACAAATTAAGAATTCCTACTTCGTGCAGGACAATTCTAGAATTGATCTTATTCCTACTTTATGCAGAAAAAATATAGAATTGCGGACCTGAACCATTTTGCATTATGGACTTATGGGAAAAAATTCTTCTCCTGGACCTGTTTTTTTCTGAATTATACCAAGGCTTCTGAAAAGTGAATAGGGCAATTAAATAGTTTTCAATTGGTGTTAGTAAAATAGTCTGTGTTTCTTTCTATATTCTCTGTTATGTCAATTTATGTGCTACAGTATTGGAAAGTGTCCAGTTCGTTGGGGCGGGGCTGATTTGGACTCATGCATACGGATTTTTTAAAGAAAAGGCTAATGAATTTATATAAGACCTCTGGGTACATTGAGGATATATGATCATTAAATTTCTACAACTTCTGCGTAATTTGCATTACAGGAAGATAACGCAAGGCGCCATAATGTATACAATATTTCGATGAGGGGTTTTCGATAAATCGTTTGTCAAATACCAAATTTCATTTTTGTCGACATATATTTGTAATCGGAACTCAATCAACATAAGGTTTTCATTTACCCATTACCATAGATTGACTATTTTTGACTCCCCACAAGATAATGACCATGACAACATAGTGGAAAATGAAGAAATTGCTTGTGACAAGCAATTTCGTAATTTCCTACAATATTTTCCATCCAAAAAGACCTAAAAATTAAAAATTCTTTTCACTTGAAAATTGTCGTCTGCAACATCTTTGAATTTGGAACAGGCCAACATGTTGCCATCTGGTAATTGGTTAAGCCACACGTTGATGTGTTTTTGTAGAGTGTCACGAGTCAAATCAACACATACCAAAGTGCCGTGACAAATATTTCCGGAAATCCATTGTTCTACGTTGCCTTCTTTGAATCTGTATGAAATAAGGTACCTCGAACCGACACCCTGCACGATAACGAATGGGAATTACGTCACACAACAGTTTGAAAGAAGCGCCAACGATTCTATTAATGCATGATCGATTTGACTTTGGCTTCAAGCCGAGAATGTGATAAAATCTCGTGGAATTGCTTGATGTTTTAGATCCACCACATTCAACAAACCCTAACGTATTTCTTCATTATATGCTTCAAACCATTTTGTTATCGGCTACATATTAGGAAAATAACATTTTTCTGCCATTGTTGTCGCACTTGATCCCTCGTAGTGAAGAAAGGGCCAATTTAATGTACAAAATTAAAGTTTGATACCTAGAGACGATTTTACACACACAATCAAAGCCAAAATTAAAGCCCTTCCGTAGAAGCTGATCATACTGAATTTTCAAGAAGTCACATGATAATTGACAATTGCATGTATTCTTTCTTTGTATACTTCACCAAAATTGACACGGGATGTAAGTTGACTGGTAAGACTTGTCCAAACAGCAAATGTTTGCAAGAACGGAAGAAAATGCTCATCATTGGCATGTTTTCTCGTTCTGTTTTTCTAAAGGTTTTAATTCTGATGTCATTTTAAGAAAGAGTAAGAAACAATAGAATTTAATGATCAAAATGCATTTGAAATTACAGAAAATGCCCGAATAAAGATGATTTTTGTCAAAATATAATTTATAAGTACGACCTGGTAGACAATTTTAATGATTGCATTATTGCTTCATTTGTCTTGGAATGTGTTTTTGTTGACAGATACAGGTGTTCTTTTGCACGGAGAGACATTAAAAGTTTGATCATTTTATTGAGTTTGAATTTATTTCGCATTCCTTTCCCAAATGTCAAAATTAGGATCTGTCAAACGTTTTAGCTGCTATACACTCACCCGAACTTCTAAACGGCCACTTTTATTTTTTGAATAAATAAATCATATCAATTCACTTGGATTGTTAGTTTGGTTTTTGTACTTAACGAAGTCACATTCTATCTTTTCGAACAAGGAACCGTAGTGCCACGTCAAAAAAGAAGCATGTGACGTCATTTTGATTGAAACATTAAAATTGCACGTGTGTATTTTGAATTACGTGATAAATATCGATTCTGTTTTGATAATTTATCCATATGGATAGCCCAGTCAGAAAAACATTTAACATGTCAAGAATTATTATCAAAACGCGAGAAATGACCTTCGGAATGTTTGATGTTGGGGCTCCAGTCAGAAAGGTCAATTTGATAATTTCCTTTTCTGACAAAATCTTAATGCAATAATTCGATTTCGTTTGTTTCTGGGTTAAACTTGTCGTTTTTATTGTTTTTCGATGAATCGAATGTGATATTTGCGGCTTTTTCACAAATAAGCAAATTTAGGATGAGTGCATGCGTACCGGAAGTGTTCATAAAACACGACGACGGCCACACTTAAGGACTACTAGTCGTCAACAAGATGGACAGCTTTACGAAGCAATTTTTAGAAATAATTTCATGCATGTACAAATAACGATAGACGAAATTTAGGTAATCCTAGCCACCCAATCCACTACAAACGGCTATGAGGCGCTTCAATAAAAGCGATCCTAGGCGGCAGCGTCAACGAGATGTCAAAGCCTTAGCACTGTGAAACATATTTTGAAGCCTAAACTGTAATAAACATCCACTTTGTTATCGGAAAATGGATTGGACACAAAATGTGTTTCGTGATTAATCAAGAATCACGCCTTGGACTTCTTAAACAGACGGATTCGAGAACTGCCTAAGTAAATGCTTTAGAAGACCCGACTCGGCAAACCTGGTATTTCCACACTGTACCATACCTTACAGTATCTTCAAGAATGCATATTATCCACGAGAATAGGATTCTAAGCCATGATAAATGCACACAGAGATCACATGGGATATTAGGTTGTGATATGCGAATTTTTATTTATAGGGTAGTGCACTTCTAAACGTCACCATTTTGTTAATTTCGAACTCAGCTTCGTGAAACTTTATCATATTTTTTAAAAATGAATGTATTTTACAACGAACTGAAACAACATGAGTTTTCATCCCAGATGTTGATATAATGGTGAAAGAATTAGGTGGCCGTTTAGAAGTTCGGGTGAGTGTAGACAGCAATTTCAGAAAATCTTCAATAATTATGCTAATACGGGGGCGATTTAAATTCGGTTTGAAACAGAGAAGGTAAACATACGTCGCGTATAACATGGACTTTTGGTTGATCATCAATGACTTTTTCATCGGTCGATTCTTTACAAATATGCCACATCAAGCTAATTCCTGGCATCTACTCTCTGCTTCAAATCAAATTCAAATTATTCAGTCATTAACAACAATACTGAAGATTTTCTGAAAATTTTGATTCATCTGATTATCCACCGGGGTAGGTCGTGCCTCACACAAGGGGTCCAACGTATACAAGTTTTTGTGGTCAAAAAGGCAGTGGACAAAGATGGCGGCTAAATGATTGAATTTTGGTTGATTTTGGGGACAAAAACTGAAAGTAAGTATGTTTCTTAGATTTGATATACCATGTCACCTAGCCGAGGATGTGGAGACAGTATTCACGCTCCTAGGGAAATAGGCCTTAACTTCTTACATGTCCTCAAACTCCATTGATGCCCGAAGTAATGCGAAGCTTTAAGCGGCAACAAAATCCGGAACTGATTTTGACCCGTATAAAATCGCCATTTGCATAAAAACGCGATGAAATGAGACTTACCCTCGCTGTCTACACCATTTAAACAATACGCCCACATTCTGATCGCACTTTTAATGTATGCAACACCTCGCATTCACGAAAAAACCCTATGTAAGCTGTCTAAGGTGGAATGTGGTCAACTGTACGAAAATAATGTCGCCACCATGTCAAACATTAATCAAACTATCTCCTGTAAAAATTTCGAATTGCGCTGCAAATTCAGAGGCGTAAGTTTGCGTAACAATGAATTTTGTTATATTAAAGTCCTAGGCGTATTATAAAGTCCATTTGACGCATTTTGGGACCCAAATATGATTAAAATAACGATGCTCTAGAAAATACTGTGGAAATTGAAAATGAATAAGCAATGCATGTGTTCATTTCCCAAAGTGTTTTCTATCCAGAGGGACCCGAAATGTAAAATTACATTCACTTGATATGGTCGTCTGGGGTAGTCTCTGGTTTACCAGGCGCAAAATCAGTCTTATCCTATTTTGTATGCTTTTGGTAAGGGCTTGAGATAAAAAAATATCAAAATTCATGTAAAAAGAATCGAAAAGGGTCAAGGAAAAAGAGAAGGAGGTGTGTGTGTGTGTGTGGGGGGGGAGCAGTCCCCATCATGATAAGCCAAAACAAAGCACAACATTTAATGTGCCCTACATACCAGAGGTGCGCTCACATCTGCAACGCTGTAGACTTCATACAGCTTAGTTAAGACAGATCTGTTATCATCTAGATTAGTCTAAATTCAAGATGTTGAAGACGACAATTTCAAGTGAATATATATATTTTTTTTTTACTTTTCTCATTCTCCAAAATGATTAATGATTTCCAAAGCATTTATGTTCTGGGAATTCAATTTGTGGTAATGGATTACATGGTATGTACATTCATGTTGTGGAAAAGCATCTAGAAAAATGACTTAAGAGTTTATAGTTGTAAACAACCTTTCATAAACTAAAGCTACAGATGAATAGCTGGTGGATTTAATTGGTTATTGTAATAAATTTGACACAAAGCATTGAGGGGGCACATTGTTAGGTGTACCAGCTACAAAAGTAAAGCTTTAATATTGTTGAATGCAGCTGTAAACTCCATCAAAGCAGTAATCTACCAAAATTATCCAACTTTGTGAGGTATTGTTTCTATATTTCGGGGAATAAGACCATTCAGGAAACAGTTGAATCAAAGAGAATGATGTGTTACAGATCAATCTCCACTTGGATGAGTACCTGAGGCTACACGCTAGAGGGAGAGACAAAATTTTTCATGTTTACTAGCGAACTGAATGAATTTGAAGACTTTTTATCCAAAATTCAGTGAAAAGAGATAACCATTTTTTAAATGAAGTTTAGCTCATGATAAATGACCGGGCAGAGCATATTTAGCTATTAGCTAGGTATGCTCTGTCATGTCATTTATCATTAGCTTTACCAGTGCATTAGTTTATTTTGACTCCTGAGCAGCTATTTCAAGCAAAGAGCCGAAAAATTTGACCAAAAAACATTAAACTTTGTTGTTTTTTTCTTTACATTTAACAGAATGTGTAACATTTGTAGACATTGTTTGAATTTTTGGGGACTCTGGAACAAAATTTTAGGTGGAGTCCAAGATACCCAGGGTGGGGGCCATGATACCCCGAGGCCAAGATAAACTGTAACAACGGTTCTTATCATGTTAAAGATTTACATGTTTTAGATTAATTGTCATGCATTAATAGACTTTATTGTGGGTTAATTTAGTTTACACTTTGAACTTTTTGCCAGAGCTTTAAAGCAGGATCAATAAATTGTCCCTGGACAAGCATCTAATTCCTCCATGTTCTCAAAAGCTTACCTTATTAAAGAGAGAGTTTCAAATAGACTTGTTTGTTAAAATGAGAGAATATTAAGGTTTTTTGCAAAGTTTTAGATATCTAGCCTTAGATTTCCAAGTAAATTATTAATGTACTTTAGTTTTGGCAATTCCCAAGCGATATGAAATTGGAATTTGCTTTGTGTAATTAAAGAAAATAGCAGTGGTTGAAGAATCTTGAGTTTGCTTTTTTGATTTATATATTTTTTTTTATTTTCACCTTATTTTAATCCTTTACCAAACAACTAATTTTTAGACTGGTCCAATTTGAAATCAGCTGTTTCTTAATGAAGAAAGCATTTGTGTAGAGAGCTTAGAAAATATTGAGGCAAAAGGAGAAATTATATTATTCCTTCTTTTGCATCAATGATTTAATCTAACTATCTCCTGTATAAACATGAAAAAATAAGTTGAAAATAAATGGAAAAATGAATTATTTGTTCATTCAATATCCTATCACCTATAAGCCCAGTTGTCCTGCCATGCAATACACTTGTGGAAAAGAATGAAATTGTTAATATAGTTACCAGCATCATTTTCCAGTTGATGCTTTCAAAGGCTTGGTCCTGAATGATCCAATTGGTTATTGGTTCATTATTTGCTAGTAGCCTGGTAGTCTGAAATTGTCAGATGACATTTTAATCTGCATTTGACAGATGTATTTGTCTATGGAAAATCTGTGGTAAAATTCAAGTTAAAAAATAAATTATCCCATGAGTGTCTGCAACATCTTTTTTAAAATTTTGAAGAGAAAAGATTCATTGATACACCTTGATATTTCCTTTTCAATCAATGATTTTACCATAGCGAATGAAGAAGTTTTCACAGATTTTGGTCATCTACATGTTTTCTCAATATGTCCTATCAGAACTTCCAATCAAAGCCATCAACTGCTCTCTCATTTTAATTATTCAAATCCATTGGCGAGAGAAAGACTTCTGTCAAATCAAGGTCTGATCCAGGATTTTTCCTGGGGACAGGGGATGGGGATGGCAGGGGTTGGGGGGGCGAGCGACCCAACGCACCCATCTCCCACTAGAGTCGCCTTTGCGAATGGCAGAAAGGATACTGGTCGAGCCAGGGGTCTGGTGCCTTTTTCTCAAACAATCCTTGGTCGTGATGTATAGATCTATGAGATGATGCTTTTGAAAACATTGAGGGAAGCATAACAAAAATACTGACAATAAGCATTCACCCCCTTATCCCTTTTTTTCTACCCTATGAAATGAACATTCATTATTATCGATGGCTCAGCGTGAAACAGTTCTAACAGCCTATATGTTTATAGGCAGTTACAACTTTTTCGTGCTGAGCCAACGATTTCACATTGTAAGTCAGATTCACATTGTTGTTGGCAACCATTTTCTATTTGGACCAGTCTAGCGGACAAAGATTAATCCATCAGTTTACCATATAGTGGCATTTTGAAATCGATGCCCAACAAGATAGAGGATTTTTAATATAACATTGTGGAAAATCAAGAAATTGCTTACATATGACAAGCAAGCAATCTTTTCATTTTCCACAATATTTTCAAGCAAGAAAGGCTAGAAATCATAAAAAAATTCACTATAAATTACTGTCTGCAACATCTTTGAATTGGGACCAACCTCAAATTTTGTTGTCTTGGGAAGGGTTGTACAGTACCACATTGTACAAGGTTGACAGGATTTTATTCTGTAACGAGCAACACCAAATAGTATCAGAAGGCAAAATGCTTAATCAATCCTTTCCCAAACAAGACCTGATTTTGAAGTCCTTAATGGAACAGGCTTGAGAAACATTGAGGTAAAAGAAGAACATTCTGATAACCAGCATTTTCTCCTTTTGTCTCAATGTTTTCTGAGCTATGTCATAGGCAAGTCCTACCTTAACCAACATCTGTTTTTGGTCTCTGTCAAAAACAACTTAAAATTGGACAACCCTAAAATTTTGCGGTTTGGGAAAGGGTTAATTTAACATAAACTTCTTTAAAAGCTGTATATAGTCTGGTCATTAGCATTGCCAGACTGGGAACCATCATCCATGAAAATATCTTGAAGCTTGACTGTGGTTTTCATCATCTTGTATCAAACTTCATAAATGAATAGCATCCATCTTTACAGTGTGTTTACAGAGTTCAAACATGCATAAAAATGTTCATTTGTGACTTCAGGTAATATTTCTGGTGTGCCGTCTCAGTGAATTCAGACAGTTATGTCAGTTATTTCTCAGAATTCATCAGGACCGGGATACTGATCTATCTGCTACGGTCAAGTGTCTGCCATGGAAGATTAACATCACCTGAAAAATATAAACAAGATTTATTCAAACAACAGCATTATAATGATGACAATGATTAATATAACCATTTCCCTAACAATGAATGATACATACAACCAAGTGTTGAACAATTAGAAAGTATTGACGAAAAGGAAGAAATTTTTTTTATACAATCTTCTTCCTTTTCCTCGATATTTTTACATCACGGATTATCAAAGGGAATTATTAAGTCACGCAGCGGCAGTAGATCCAGTCACATTCTTACTGAAGCCTGAGTGACTCCTACTAAAGATAGATCTAGAATATAAATGATTTATAAATATTTTTAACATCACTTCATTCTCAAAGAGAATTCATGGTTCTAAAAACAACGTTCTTTAATACTTATCAGCAGCGTTCCCATTGATTATTAAATCTTGGGATACAAATGGTTATTTTACAGGATGCTTGCACCCCCTCTTTAAAAGACAAAGTAGGCTGTCTACAAAAACGAGGGGTACAAGATTCATTTTGAGGGTAAAATAAAACCATTTGTGGCGGTTTGGGTATCCTGTTTCAGGTATGCGAAAGGATGTCAAACCAAAACCTTTGGGAAGCACAATTCGAAATTTGACAACGGAATGTTAGATTTGACATGGTGGCGACATTAATTTCGTACAGTTGACCACAGTCCACCTTAGATAGCTTACATAGGGTTTTTTCGTGAATGCGAGGTGTTGTATACCTTAAAAGTGCGATCAGATTGTTGGGCTTATTGTTTAAATGGTGTAGACAGCGAGGGTTGGTCTCATTTCATCGCATTTTTTATGCAAATGGCGATTTTATACGGGTCAAAATCAGTTTCAGATTTTGTTGCCGCTTCAAGCTTCGCATTACTTAGAGCATCAATGGAGTTTGAGGACATATCAGAAGTAAGGGCCAATCTCCTCAGGAGTGTGAATACTGTCTCCACATCCTCGGCTAGGTGACATATTATATCAAAGCCAAGAAACGTACTTACATTCAGTTTCTGTCCCCAAAATCGACACAAATTCAATCATTTAGTCGCCATCTTTGTCCATTGCCGATCTTTTTGACCACAAAAACTTGTGTACGTTGGACCCCTTGTCACAGCCATGTATGCCACGTTAAGATTTCTTTTTAAAGCAGTATCTTTTTAAACAAATCACCATTTTCATTTCTCTGAATACATGTAGATGCTAGGCTGGCTTTCGAATTGAAGGAAACAACATGATACTTGGCCTATGATCTATTTTGTGCCTGACCGACACAAAGCATATTAGTAGTGACTTTTTTCGAAAGTTATATTTCCTAAAACTTGAAAAATCAGATGGAGATATCTATTGTCAATTCGATACGTGTATGTACGTGTACACAAATTGGCAAACCGGCTTTTGAAAGACCATATGAACTAAATGTCTGTTGCGATATCTCACATGATCTCATCACAAAAAACTAAACGGTGTTGTCTATTATCCATTCAAGAACTTTATTTCATGTCCCTGATACAAAAAAAAAACAATAACAGCACACATTTGGAAAAACATAAGTAATAAGAAAAGCTGATAAACATAATTTCTATGTTTTACCTAAATATTTTCCGCAAATTATTTACACATAATGTAACGGCGGATCCAGGATTTTTTTCAAGGGGGGGGGGGGTCCAAGTCCAAATGACAACTTTACATACAAAAATATTCTCCTCTCAAACCATAGGGCCACTCCTCTGAAACCTAGGGCCATTTTTTTATCAAAACTTTAAAGAGAATTAAATGTTAAACGTCTAATAGAAGAATGAATGAAATATCTATCGTTAATGTACAATCCCGCTCAATCAATCAATGACGTTCAATTACAGTGCTCTCAGCACTTTGATTCGTTAAGTTAGTCCTTTCAAAAAGCATAAAGATGCAAAATCATGTTTGCCCCTGTTCTCTCCTGTTCATGACCTCCATCAGGACAGAGAATACATTATACTGATCACAAATTTTACAAGTATGGCATGTTAGTAAAACTAAAAAAATGATTACCACTTGAATAGACAAAGTCGGTGAGTTACCCCCCCCCCCCCCCCCCCGCACACACCCACTCATTTTAATTTTATTACCCAGCAAAAAGTTCTAACGCATCACTTGTTAGGTTTGCATAACTTTTTTATTGTAAAATATTTAGATTTAGTATTTTGGCATATGTTTGTCCGACAAGTTTCTGCACACAACCATAAATGTATCGTAAGTTTTCTCGTTTGCTTTATAAAAGGGAGGTAACTTTTCTTCACAGGAACACTGTCAGCCAATACACAAGATTTGGAGGTTATGTTTGCATTTCACATTTTAAAAAAATCAGCTTCAAGGAATTTTAGAGTAAATGGTATCCTTATTGAACGTTCAATATTTTAAAACAGGCTGTAGCATTTACAATGAAATTTCTCAGGCTTCTTTGCAGATGATGGTAGTCGGCATGTACAATTTTTGGACGTATTCTGTCGATTCGTTAAAAAATTAACAACGATTAGACTGATGCGTAAGCAGCTTTGCCGAGTATAAATCTTTAAAACCAATGTTCTGTTTAATATAATACTTTGCCTACATAAGGTCAGCATGGTAGTGGTCAAGCCAGCTGAAAAGGAAGAAAATCGGGCTGGGTCACGGAAAGGGCCTTATTGCCACTCGACATTTCTTTTTGGATTCACGAGCCATCGGAATTATACAGGCAATGTGTATAATCACGTGACTTAGAATTTCCGATACTCTTCAATAACTTTGTCATTACTTGACCAATTTGGATTCGGTTTGAAGCAGAGAAGGAGGACAAATGTCAAAAATAACATGGACGTGGTGGACTTTTGAAAAATCAACTAATAAAAAAGTTATTGAAGATCAACCAAAATGTTGGTTGATCTTCAATAACGTTTTTATCAGTTTATTTTTAAAAAATCTAACACATCTATCTAATGCGCATCGTCTGTCTACATTCTCTGCTTCAAACAGAATTCAAATCGGCCAAGTATTTACAAAATCATTGAAGATTTTCTTAAAATAATGTATCACGTGAATATCCACCGTGACGGGTGACTTGCTAAACATCGGGCGGTCGATCGTTCCGCCGTCGAATGTTTACGACGTATTCCGAATAGATTCGGACACTTAACGAATGTCCTTACCAAGTCGCACAAAACATTCTGATGTCGCGCGAATCTAATAAGGGGAGGACCTTATTACAAATATTATGTAACGATATCGATCGACACAATTCAAGAACAAGAGGACCGTAATGGTCCTATATCGCTCACCTGAACCAAAATGATATGAGCCACAATTTTGTTCAATTAAGGTATCCAAACCCTCAAAAGCACCAAGGACCAAGACGCGAAATTTGAAAAGTACCATTAATTTCTAAAGTGTGTTACATTTCCATTTCAAATACAAACATAAGCACTTTGAACGGTTTAAAATTTTGAATTAATGCAAACTTGTGGATATATTTGACAAAATTGTTCAAAATTACCTCCCTTGCATATGTATATAGAGTAAAACGATATTTGTAAATTGTTTTATTATTGAAGCATAATCTTGAAATCCGGCACGGTGAATCAACATATTTAAAGTGTATTAACAAGTGCGTGTAATTTGATGCATTTCGTTTGGCTAGAAAGTGGTGATTTTTTTCAGGGTCTGTAAACCTTAAATTAATATTTACGACTTTAACCCATTACCACACAGTGACTCTTTTTGACTCCCCACAAGATAATGGCTTTGGAAAACATTGTGGAAAATGAAGAAATTGCTTGTGACAAGCAATTTCTTCATTTACCACAATGTTTTGTGCCACAAAAGACGTGCAATTTCAAAATTTCATCATATTTGCAACTTCTTTCAATTTAGACCAACCCAAAATTCTGTCCTTTGGTAACCGGTTAAGTCTGAAAACAAACTTATGGTCAATAACGTTGTGAAAATCGAACTCATCCGAGATCTTATGGTGCCCAACATTGTGTCCAAGTTTTGTCTTGATTGATTGATAATGGTAAATTTTAGAGTGTTCACAAGGTCGAAAAAAGCCGAAAAAGGCAATTTTGTCAAATTCAAGGGCAAGTAACTCTCGATTTTCTGATCAGATCAGACTGAAAATCGAAATGATCAAAGATCTTATAATCTCCAACATTGTGTCCAAGTTTTGTCTTGATTGATTCATATTTGTAGATTCTAGAGTGTAAACGAGGTCAAAAACACCCGAAAATGGCAATTTTATCAAATTCAAGGGCACGTAACTCTCAACTTTCTGAAAAAGATCAGACTGAAAATCTTACTCATTTAAGATCTTATGGTCTTCAACATTGTGTTCAAGTTTTGTCTTGATTGATTCATAATTGTAGATTCTAGAGTGTAAACAAGGTCGAAAACAGCCGAAAATGGCAATTTTGTCGAATTCAAGGGCAAAAAAAACTCTTTTTTTTCTATACCGATCAAATCGAATTCATCATAGATCTTAGGGTCCCTAACATTGTGTCTAAATTTTGTCTTGATTGATTCATAGTTGTAGATTTTAGAGGGTAAAGAAGGTCGAAAACCGCCTAAAATGGCAATTTTGTCGAATTCAAGGGCATATAACTCTTGTCTTTCTGACTTAAGAGATAAGACTGAAAATCGAACTCATCTGAGATCTTATGGTCTCCAACATTATGTCCAAGTTTTGTCTTGATTGATCAATATTTGTAGATGCTAGAGTGTTAACAACTTAAAAAGTAGCTATTTTTGACGTTCAATGGCACATAACTCCTGACTTCCTGTTCCGATCTGACCCAAAATCGATCTTGTCCGAGAACTTATGGTCTAAAACATTATGTTTAAGTTTTGTTTTGATTGATTAATATTTGTAGATGCTAGAGTGTTAACAAATTAAAAAGTAGCTATTTTTGACGTTCAAGGGCACATAACTCCCGACTTCCTGGTCCGATCTGACCCAAAATCGAACTCATTCGAGAACTTATGGTCATACATGTTTTGTTCAAGTTCATATTTGTGGATGCTAGAGTGTTAACAACAAATTGTGGACAGACGGACAGACGGACGGACGGACGGACGCCGACGGACAAAAAGCGACCACAATAGCTCACCTTAAGCACTTCGTGCTCAGGTGAGCTCAACATGTGACTAGTCTAAAAATGGACACTGTATTTGAATTTGTATTGAGATGAAATAAACATCGATTTCATGAAGATTTACACTTTTATTCAAAACAACTTCTTTTTTATCTAGGGGCCGTCCGTACAAGTCAATTTGAAAAACGACGCGGTAAAGCCTATGATAAAAGACAATATCCCATAGACGACGGCTGGAAATCACGTGGCAAACAATTTTAGATAGGTTTCAATAGTTTGGTAAATGCGTGAACGAAAGGAAAAAAAATATGTTTGAAGTATAGATACTGGACAAGCGCCATGTGGTGAATATTTCAAATATAACCTTATTTGTGACGAACAAACAAATATCCTGCTCGTCAACAACGATTTATTCGCTCTTGTTTAAACGTTCTACAACGACCAGCATATCCCTAGTATTTCCCTCCATCTATTCATGAATCCTTTTTTCAAGTGACCACGTATTTACAGATTTAGGAAAAAATATTCAAAGTGCGGCCACATGATTCCTTGCCGTGCACACGTCGAATAACAAATATTACAAATACAACTGAAACTCGTTGTGTAGAGATCGGTTTACTGGTTTTAAGTCGATGTGAACAGCTTGAAATACACGTCCATGGATATCAATTGCAATTTGAAGCAATAGGAATGATGCCTTTGAAATTATAAACAATCCATTCTTTTGGCCAAGACATGCCTCTCGTCCGAATAGATGGATTGCATATAATTCAGAATTAGACACTCTATTTAGATTTGTTGGAGAGTATGGGCCCAGATAATTATAGGGAAATCAATCGTGTTTATTTTGGGATAACAATACCATGAAAACATTCTGTATTTTTTTTCAATATTCATTTGTAATTTGCAACTTTTTCATATATTTACAAGTCTGAAAAACCTGCTCCTGCTTAAGTAACATGATAAAGAAAGTATTCAATCGCCGTTTTCTATTTGGATTGTTTCTTATGTCTTATACAATATCTTGTATAATAACGGAAGAAAAAGAGACAAAATAATACGTACATTGTTTATTATGCATCTGTAGACAACATCCGGCTGTAGAGTATCCTGGGAAATCGTGAAGACATATGCGAACTGTGTGTTTGTCCGTTCCTGTTTCTACCCAAGTATGCTCTCCATCTGTTAGAAACACGCTTCCGTTGTTAATAAGGATATCTATATCGAAATCGTTTATTTCATGTTAATACAACTCAAGGGGGTTACAGAAAAATAACTTAGTCAGGAAAAAAGCTTCCTTAATAGATTCTATCAGATCGACCGTGACATTACCCTCAATGAACCTAAACATTTCCGAGTCGTCAAACTGAGATTCAAACTGGATCGGTGATATATACGATTGTGATTCATGATACAATTGGTCGTATCGTAGATACCTATCCAGCTTTGGCATTAATATGAAGTTCTTGTTATTTAAGTGCTGCTTCAAAACAGAGTGTAAGGATTTCTTGATCTTTTCTATGAACGTTTTCCATACATTAACATAGCGAGAAAAGTTTTAATTGTAACATTATCTGAGTCCAGATAATAGTAAAGACTAATATTGAACTTTTCAAAGCTAGGTCGTTCCAGGTAAAACTTGGTTGATTCAGATTCATGGTCACATGGTAGATGCGTAACAAAGCATTTTTCGTATCCGAAAGGTACAGAGAGTCGTACGTTTATACGCAGTAGGTTGAAACACCATCGGATTCCGAACATTCTGCATTTACCGTCACGGTAGACTTGGCCTTCAGGACAAAATATCCTCCTACACTTCTCCTGTAAAACAACAAATGAATCAGGATCTGAACAAAAGCCTCAAAAGTTGGTGAATCCAACATGGTTTCAGATCAGCCTGCGTGTACACGTCTTATTAAGGACCGAATTGTTCTCTAATTGTTTTGTTCATGGCATGTAGCAAACGCAAGTGAGCAGAAATTATCAGATTGGTCTTGAAAAAAATGCTACATGTATGAGACACTTTATTTTATGATTCCGGCCAATGTATATCAACTTGGATCTTGAACAACGGATTTTGCACTGTTTGCATTACAGGGAACTACGAAAAGTATATTGAGCATAATAAACATTTGATACACACACAATTTAGAAAAAAATGAATCGATTTTCTTTATTTTTTTAACTAGGTTATGTAAAGCTTTTTCTGCAATTGTCCCCGTACTTCTAAACAGAAATCCTTTATCCCACGTCTAAGCAGTATATAATTATAACACTTGCTGCTTGAAATTGAGTTGTTCTAGGAAATGATTTTTCTCAAAATATCGTCAAGACGGCAGATAATATTTAGGAAAAACACATTGACCAAATCTAATATTGAAAATGAAGGGTGTTTAGAAAGGCTTAACCTTACCAAATAGTATTCAAAGGTATTACAGTTAATTTCTCTAGTCCATATAAAGCAACAACTTAGGATTTCATAAAAATATAAACGACGTTCACAGTAAAATATCGAAATATAGAAATGTATTTGTGTGAACAACCCAACGCACTCACCTTGCCATATTTGGTCCTGCACCACATTGGGTGTGTTGTTGTTAACACATCTGACATACCCCTCCATAAATTCTTCTTAAAGTCAAGGATGATGACAAAGGGGGCATCATTTAATCATGTGTTTAAGTAGCATTCGGGGCAAAAATCAAACGTCTTCAGCAATTATTCGGGTGTCATTTCTCGTTTCGATCTACAGAGATAGCAATACTGTACTTTACTAAACCTATAGTGTTAAAGGATGCGTTAAACGAGTCGCATAATATTTGGGAGAAGTCAGAACCATTACGCGGAATGCATTCATCAACAATGAGAGAGAAACAAACTTCTGAAGACATATCAACGTCACTTGGCGCTATGAATTGTAAAGTACAACCAGATGCTATAAATAAGATATCGCCTTTCTCTCACAGTACCATACTTCATTTATTGTGTATCAAACTCTATGGTATAGGTACACGTTTTAATTGTCCCACCGAGACTATCAAGTGAGTACCCACGGCATTATGATTGGATTTTAAATGACCCACTTAAAGCATACATCCTGTTTTTTCTGTCATACCGGTATTCCCCATTTCCCACAATGTTTTCTTCAGAAATGCCACGAAATTTTAATTTCCATTCGTCTTTAAAATTTCAAAAGACTTGGCAAAAGTCTAATATTTATCGTCTTATTGAAACAAGTAATGTTGTTGCGTTTTGGAGCAAAAACAATGCAAATACAACTTGATTTAAGCTGTTGTTACGAGGTTTTCGTTGAAAAGCAGCGATTTTTTTTTTATCTTATTTAAAAATATGCTCCATAGAACTCTTTATTGAATATTTTACCTATTGTTACATGTTGTTTTTTTTTCAATTTCAGTCTTATGCATGTAGTGAAAGAAAAAGAAAACAATGCAAAAGGATTTATAGTGGTACACTAAGAATTTGATTGGCAAATAAAGTAGACAGTTTTATAGGATTTCATTCGATTTTATTTTCTTTTTACATTGATAATATGGAAACAAACACAAAAAGTAAAATGTCTTAAAACAACCATTATTAAGCAAATTCCTGGAAAATCTAACGTCGTAAAAAAGAATCGTTTACAATAAAATTGACAGTAATTTCAGATTTTTAGTTTTTTTATGTAATGTTTTGAATCTGTCGATCGTTTTTACAAATTTACCAAAATTAATGAGAGACAAAACATCTCTTAAGTTTAGAAGAAACTGATAAACTCAATTTACATGTGAACTGTAAATGACCACAGTTAGTTAAGAAAATGAAATATTGCTCGTAAACGGCGCACACTTCAGATTGATTTTTTTTTCGAATCTCTATGAAGAAAATTCGCGAGAAATTTCTTTGGTATGTCACTTTCAGCGCAGTTTCAATTTAGGCTTAATTCGCGTTTTCAAGGTTTTCAGCATTCTCAGAGGTCTAAGACATACACCCAATTTCGTAACATGGCGTTTTACCAATGCTTATGACTTAAAAACACACGAATTGACACATCCCTAATCAGTTATAACAAATCACGACGACCACAGGGACTTAGAGAGTCACAAAGAGACTACAGAGACACACAGAGACCTACAGAAAAACACAGAAAGACTCACATGGTTGCCCTTAGAGCCATATACATAGACACACACAGAGACTCACAGAGGAAAATAGAGATACCCATAAATACATACAGAGAGACACGGAGACACACAGAGAGACCCATAGAGACACAAAGAGACACACAAAGAGACTTTCGGAGACCCAAAGATACATACAGAGAGACCCAAAGAGACATACAGAACACACATAGAGAACCGCAGTGACATACAGAAAAACAAAGACACACAGATAAATACACAGATAGACGGACAGAGAGACATAAAGACCTGTATATGCGCAAAGAGAGAGAGACACACACACACAGAGATACAGACAGACACACTGACAGACAACGTACAGACACAAAGACACGCAAAGAGAGACAGACAGACACTCAAAGAGATAGACGCACACATAGACCGAGACAGGGAGATCTACAAAAATACAGACAAACACACACAGATAGACACAGAGAGGCAAGGAGACCCACAAAGAAGCACAAAACTAACATACAGAGAAATAGACAGACACCTAGACATACAGACAGATATACACAGATGGACACACACAGATATAAACAGACATAGGAGAGACGGAAAGAGAAAAAAACAAACATAACGATTTACGCACAGAGACATAAGACGATATGTAAGCAGTTAGAAGCTTAAAGAAACGATGCATAACTGTGGTTGAACCCTTTTCCAAAAAAAAGGACATCATTTAGACGTCATTTAGAATTTATGGAGAATCACTGAGACAAAAGAAAGAAATGAAGATAATCAGCATTTTCTCCTATTTTCTTGATGTGTTCTATGCTATATTCATATCGTGCTTCATTATGTGGCATTCATTTCGTCGTCTGCAGCAGCTTTCAAATTGGACTACCATTAAATCTCGTTCGTTTGGAAAAGGTTGCAAAAGACGTGTAGATATACTATATCGACAGTTTACCGGACGAAAAGCCGACTCATACGTAGCGCATTGCTGTTTGTCCGGTATCGTTCTAATAGTGTAAATGGCTAATCGTCCGGTACCGGGCAAATAATATTTCTCTACGTATTAGCTAATCGTCCGGTACCGGACGAGTAGACACTTCATTAGAAAAAAAGTCAGAAAACTGTAATTTCCCAGTACATTTCTCAGTCCAGCATCCGTATCTTCTTCAAAAATCTACCGACCGAAACATAACTATAACTAGTTATGTAACTCATAAATTCGCACTCATATACCCCACAACAGCCCAATTTGTATAAGCGATGAGAACACTCTGGAAAACTTATGATAACAGGACGGATAGAAAACTAAAGTCACCCTGGCTTCGCCGGTAGGGGACTAAATGTATATGGCAACAACATGTAATGAAGAATTAATGGTTGTAATTGGATCATACGAGAGTCACGACTTTCGCCATTTCTTCCTTTGATCTGCTTATCTATCAATAAAATATCGTATATTACACCTGTGTACTGGTTTTAATTGCTCTTTAAAACATTTTATGTAGTGTATATATATATATACAAATATGTACAGCACATAAATATCATTTCAAAGAAGGCCAATATAGAAATCTGTATTCAACTGCAATACAGAAAATTGTCAACAAATGCAAATTGTATAGATCTAATATTATTGAAACTGGAGAGTTACACACTGACTGTTAACTGGGTAAGCTATCGAAGGTAAGGACAGGGCATCCGAAGTTCTACATTAATGAGCCTGGATCTGGAAAAAACGTCCCTTATAGCATTTGAGACGGCACTGTTTCCAGACCAGCCTGTGCCTAGGTGCAGTCTGACTGGTATCATTGTTGCTCTCTTACAGTTACTGCAGACCATAAGGAAGCTATAAGAGAACAACATGGTTCTTGATCAGACTGCGTGTATACGCAGGCTGATCTTGAACCATGTTGGGCTCAAAAGCCTTAAGGGACGTTTTTTCCAGATCCTGGCTGGATTTTATTTTTCATCATGTTGTTCAACAAGAAGTACATACCCAAGCATCTGTGCATATGAATAATTTAACAAAAACGTAATGCACAAATATCATATGTTTTTAGATAATTCATGAATACTTGCGAAGAAATAAGATCATGCTTCGTTAAGTAACTATTTTAGTTATGTGAAAAAATATTAAGCACGGAGACCTTAATACAACACATCTGAATCTTTATGACAAAATAAGGCTTTATATGTTAACACCAATTGTAGACTTAAATCAAAGTACTGAAAGTACTGTTGGAAAGCAAATTTACTGATTATGTCTAAAGGCCTTTCTAGTTGTTAGCAATATGAATTACACGGAGTTGGATAAAAGTAATTAATTGAATTTGATTCTTTAGAAAGTTACAAAATACAAATTATGAAAGGATAATGTCTGTTCCATATCAGCAAAATATACTGAACAAAAGAGAAAACTTTACGCTGCAAGATTTTTTTGTTTCTGAAAAAGTATCGAACTAAAAGCCTGATTTTATTTTTACAATATTTCCATGGCATTCGGCAATCGTTTTGTCGAAGTTTCATTGCCTTGTCTCCTTTAATGTCAGAGTTACGGCCCTTAATGCATTTACAGCTAATTTCATCTAATGCCACATACGCGCGATAAACGATTCATTATTTTTACGAAATTGGTCATATCCGGGTTGCCAAAAAACCACAAAACATCTCTCTTATCACTTGTAGCAAGCTCTAAAATAAAGGTCTAATCTGTCAATTTTGTGAATTACCCCCCTTTGACATAAACAAATAGGGAATTTAAAATGTCGAATTCTCCCAGCCGAAAACGACTATAAGGCATTCTAGCACTCTATATGTTCTCCTATACCCAATGTCATGTTCTGAAGTAGGTTTTCTTGTATAATAGACTAGTGCGACAGGTCACGGTTCATAAATCTATTTGATGTACAGGCCCGTAGGAACAGGGGGGGGGTGGGCTAGGGGGGGGGCTAAGCCCCTCCAATGTTGGCCAAAAATGCCGAATTTTCTTGACTGTAAATCAAATAAAATAACCATCTTACCGGCTATCAACGAATTCATTCAATTTCGTAGTTTTTGTTCCACTTAAAACTTCTCTTTATCAATGTATATTGAATGCACGTGTGCTTAATAGCTGTATATTGAATGCACGTGCGTCGTCATCGATTTCTCCGCATTTTGTGGGAGCCTCGTTTTGAAAATGTCGATTTGTTACTATTTTTAGTAACAATTCACATGTATACAATGTTAATTTCCCATAAACCCATTGTTTGCCTCCGGAAGTTAATCAGAGTCTTCTCTGATGAAAATTCGCTCTTCGATATTTGGATGTCGCTATTTACATCGGAGCGCTGTCCAATTCAAAAACAAAAGAAAATTCCGACACAAGTTATGTCGCTGTGTCGGAATTTTCTTTTGTGTTTGACTGGGACAGCGTTCCGTTGTAAATAGCGACATCCAAGTATCATCGAGCGAATTTTCATCAGAGAAGTCTCGGATTACCGGAAGTGTTCTGCGGGTACGGACTAAAACATAAATGAAAGGAGTCTATACCCTAATTAGAAAGCATTTGATCTCTGAAAACTACATGTCTTACTTGCTAAAACATGTGTTCCGTCACTACTTTATCCCTTTCCCAAATAAGACCGGGTTTGACAGCCCGAAAAGAAAATGTTCGGGGGAATATTGGGATGAAAGAAGAAACTGCTGATAATCAGAATTTTCTACTTTAACCTCGATATTGTCTTTGGTATTATCTACAAATAGTTCTAATTTTATCTAGGTATGTACCAATTTTGTCGTCTGCTACGGCTTTATTTTATTTTGACCAATCTGAAATGTTTCTATTTGGGAAATGGTTAACATACCAACAATGTAAATTGATTTGATTCTATGTAGGCCTATTCATCTAGATCTAAATCCACGGTGGGTAACTCACATGCCTTTAGGGAAGCGTTAACACCGAAAAAATCGTCCGCTTCAAGGTATGTTTTGTTTAATTTCTCAGCTTATACCCTATTGATTTTGATGAAATAAAGTGCACGGAACGCGCCCTTGAGAGGGCTATTCCCGGCTCTAACTCACTCTGCTCCAAATCCAGTGGTTTCTTCAAACATTCGAGCCAAAGTGTTTGTAAGTGCAAAACGAAAGTGGGAAGCATTCACATGCACCGAAGATAACTTTCGCTTGAATGTTTGAAGAAATCACGAGATCGGAGCAGAGTTACAAACGGGAATAGCCCTTTCAAATGCGCGTTCCGTGCACTTTATCTCGTCAAAATCAACAGAGTATAAGCTGAGAAATTAAACCAAACATACCTTGAAGCGGACGATTTTTTCGGTGTTAACGCTTCCCAAAAGTCACATGGGTTATCCACCGTGATATCTATAGATTAAAAAGTTAACACCGTTTTTAAACCAAGTGGTGAAAGGATTGCTAGTCTGATTTCTATGCATTTTGAGCATACCATCACATATTCTGGTTTCCCAGATTTCTACTTTCGCTTTGAAATGCCTATAGCTACACGCGAATACTAGCAAGGCCTATTAGACAAGATGTCTTTGTCATTAACCTCAAAATAACCACTTAGTTGATCAATCAATTATTGTGAACGCGATTAAATGCATGGCTTATCGAATATCATTGTTTAGTTTCGGACATTAAAACGTGTAAGAATTTGGGCATAGAAAGATTCTAAAAATAGACGTGTCCTAGTTCCTATTTTTAGCGCTTGAAGTGGGTCGCATATTTCATAGTTCAGTAAACTTGACTGACCCATTTTCAACGAAAGATATTGGACTGGCTATTGAACCGTAATGAAAGCAAATTACTACGTGATCGTTTCTCCTCTTTTAACACATGTTTAATTGGATGTTTTATCATCGGTCACACAATTGAATATCTTGTGTACAACTATAGAATTCAATATTGAATATTCGAAAGGTTGTTCTTGTCATTGATCTTTGCTCTTGATAGAACTATTTATAGTAAGGAGGACCGAGAGATGTTGTGTGGTATGCAGAGAATGTTAAAGTGCAGAGAAGCACGACTGGAAAGAAAAGCAAATTTTGCAAATTTGCTTTCCAAAAATAACAAAAATGTGATTACACATCTATACGCAGTTGGTAGTAAACAGTCAAAGTGCTTTACCGTGGTATTGAAATGTTACACAGTCCTATACACAGTATATGTACAATGTTTGTTTCCTCTGATATACAGTTATAAAATCAATATGTCATACTGAGTATCATATCTCGAAAAATTTTCGGACTTTCATGTTTGAACATGTGTCAGTGTTTCTGAATGATTTTGCGGTTATTATAATTGTACATCTAAAATCCACCATTTCAATTGTAGTTTGATATATACAAGCAGAAATCTGAGTTAGCTAGCCATTGATGAATCAAACTAAGTCTGAATTTACCCATGGCGGATTTAGTCAATATTTCTTTATACAAGTTGCGCCACCTTTCAGCTATTTTGACCTACTAACAAATAAAACATCGCGAAACAATTACTTCAGACGTAATTTAACGGTTTTGACTGATGACGTCGATACAGTATGTTCTGTTTCGCGTTAGATGTAGAAACCTCGAACGGAAAATGCAACATTTAGCGACTGAATAGATTGGGTTAACACATGTTCAGTTACATATCGAATTATACAATAGGATAAAGCTGTACGTTTATCGATTGTAAGTGCGACAAATACCGACAATAATTGATTACACATAGCAACAGAATGTACAATGTATCGAACTCTTTCAATGAGGCCATATAAATATCATCTTCTCCTCGAAAAACTTTTAAATGATAAACCAGACTAAATACGTCAAGAGTAAACACAGACACGACGATTTCACCATTGGCCTGGAAAATACAACAATGCTTATTATTTTTTGTTCTCTTTTTGTAGAAAATTTGCCTACCTTTACATCAAGAGCATATAAGATGGCGGGGCGAGTTTTGCTGTTGGTGTCATGTATCATATATTACCTAAGGCTTCATTGTATAAAGCCAAAAACGCCTGACATTCATTCTAGCATCAAGGTATTTTGTCCTCATTCAAGTTTTTGTGACAAGGAACACATTAAACCAGCTAGACAGCCACAAGAAGAAAATTCCGACAAAAACATGGAACCTTGTTGTTCCTCGTGTTCGTGTGGTAAAGAATGCGGTCGTAGAAGATACTGTTGTAAATATGAGTTTGATCTGTATAAACTTGACGAGACTCTAGACACGATCTGTAAACAGCTAGCTGTTTCGCAATCGGGAAAGATGATAGCAGAATTACCATTTTACCACATAATAGACAAATGTCCAAACAGATCTGAAATATGCCGTTCTATCGATGATGAAAGCTACAGTCCTGTCTACGCTAAAGACAGCAAAATGCTGTATTACAATGAAAGATGTGCTTCTTGTCACAATCAAGATGACTTATCAAAATTCACCTCTCTGCTGGCTTGTGAACATCAGTTTGTATCTGCTTTTAATTCTCTTCGACATAGGAACAAGGGTATGGCTAGTTCGGACTGTGTCTTAAACTGGATTCCTACCAACGAACTCGATCTCTCCACAGAAGTATGCTATCCTTACATTGTGAACAGGTGTTCACCAAAATATAATTACTCCGATAGTCTTAATGCCCAATGTAATTCATTAAACGCTACATTTCGAAGGGGTGATATAGGAGTATAAAGTAATGTATTTTGTTTCTTATGCTCTCTTGGTACGAACGACAATCACTCAATCAATAATTTGATAAAGGACTTGCAATTTTTCCCTAAAGAAAACCAATATAGGGGGACAGGAAAGAAGCCTTTCATAATTCTGTTGGAGTCCACGCAGACATCTACACCTACTAATGTTGAGACAGAACAAGAAAAATTTCCAGTGTGGTGTAAATCGGTTGCTGGGAAGGTAATTGTACTATTACGTTACATACATAAATATCTAATTTGGATCTGCCGACGAGTATTTAAGGCATTCGAGACCGATATAGAGACATATCGGTCTTTGTTTTCACGCAGAATAACGAGCCTCGTCTTCATGTTGGTCTCTAATCCTTAACCAACTTTACAAAAGCACTAATACTGATCACAATACATTTGGCATAAAGTGTTCTTGTTCTTTGTATTAAATAACAAAAAAGGCTTATTTTCAGATTCCGTCTGAAATATTTCAAATAAGAAAAGCAAGTCAGTTTTACACCGGAAAGTAAATACGGATCATGTAAAATTGCTATTAATCTCTTACGAAAACTACAACTTCAAAAGTTGCGAAACGTTACACATATGTGCATTTTACTAACTTTTTTTTATTTTCATAAGGTGAATGAATTTGCAGTAAGATAATTAATCATAGCTTGTTCTAAACTATTGTTACTGTATAACGGATTAGGTTTGATGTTCTTCAAAATGATTTGAAACTCTTGCTGGAAAATAGGATTATCTTCATTTGCAGATTTCGTATCAACAATTTTCCGTCTGCATCAGCTTGTAAACTCGAACTGTCTTATTTTGTCTTTTTGGGGAGGATTAATGTTTAATTTTCTAAATATTTTACATTAAACAGATTAACTGTCGTCCAGTGTTTTGTCCAGAAGGTCAGATGTATGTCGACGGTAAATGTCAGATGTTTGGTAAACAATGGTACTTCAAGATGCTGAGAATCAACGTGAAGCTTACAATACCGATCGGGTATAACAACATTCTCCCGGAAAATATTGTTTCAAATAAGGATTCGTTTGATGGGAAGATACATCTACGGCGGCCAGGACTTCAAGATTCACAGTTGACGCTTTCTTACAACTTGGATACAGATAATGTTACAATACGATTTTTCCTTGCTATGTTGTACTATGAAAAGAAAAGCATCCAGCCGACTAAATTTATAAACAAAATAAGGATGGCATTAGAAACGCACTGGAAACTTTATTGGAATAACAAAGAATACATTATTGTATCAAAATTAAACCAGTATCTAAGATACACATCAGGGGTTTCCAACGTAAGCAAACCTATTACTTCAAAGAATAAACATAAAACAACTACGGAACAAATACGTTTTTTAGCTGGGCATAAATCAGTTTATGAATTAGAGAGAGACAAAGAATCTTTTTTTCTTTCGAAATTGTTTCTCTGCCCTCTTGTAGAACTTGACGAAGCTGAATACGAAGATCACTTTGGACAACTGGCCCTAAACAATGGAAGCAAGCACCTGGAGGACGCAGAATTTACCTGGGCATATACCACTGATGAAGAACACAGGACTCTCGTTTGTCTTCATGATCTACCAGGATACTCGAACACGTCGAATGGTAAACAAACGATTATGTGTCTGTGGCTTATTGGTGCTGAAATATTTGTAGTCATCACTTTGGACGACCTGCCTTAAACAATGGAAGCAAGTATCTTGAGGACGGTATGATTTGCCTGGATACTCGAACTAGTCGAATTGTAAATTAACGGCAATGTATCTGTGGCTGATTGAAGCTGAACTATTTGTACTCTTTTATGTGTCCTAAATCCCCGTACTCGGAAGGCTTAAATTTTAACAAGTGGGCAAATATTGATACATTAGTTTAGCAGAAGAAAATTTGTAAAGACTAACCTTCGATTCCTCTGAATCCGATAAGCCTAACCCTGACGAGTTCTATATCTTTTTGGCGAAACAGAAATAACTTTAAGATAATTATCCCGTTATCTATTCCTCTAAGTTAGGTTAAATAAATTGAATTGAATTGAACACCTCTTTTAACTGCTAAGGACTTACCGAGGCAGCTAGCGGTGAACAAAGTCAAGCGAACTTGATAAATTTCCCACACAAATATTAAAATATTACATTATTGAGTTATAACCACCCATTACTAAGCTAGTAAACATATCGTTTGATCCAGAAAACTGAAAACACACGGTAGTGAGACTGCACGTTTAGGTTGGTAAGCAATCTTTAAAACTGCATAAATAATCAACAGGTAGTCGTGCGTTTAGCGATCGACCTTAGTTCTGCGTTTGACGCGGTAGATCACGACATGTTTATTAAACCCATTACCACACAGTGACTCCTTTTGACTCCCCACAAGATTATGGCTTTGGAAAACATTGTGGAAAATGAAAAAAATGCTTGTAACAAGCAATTTCTTCATTTCCCACAATGTTTTCTAGGTAAAAAGACCAAATAATGTAAAATTTCATTCACTTGAAATTGAAATTGTCGTCTGCATCATCTCTGAACTTGGACTAGGCTAAAATTTTGTTGTTTGGTAATGGGTTTAAATACTGCAATCCTAGTATGGTATCTATGGCAAAGCGATTGACTGGACTTATTCGTATATAAGGCATTGGAGTTGTAGTGTTCGTGTAGAATCCGCCAGTTCAACTCAACACAATTTAAACTGTTGTGTTCCTGCTTATGTCCATGGTTATACTTTAAATTCGTTGAAACTTTATTTTACGTCATACCCATAATCTTTTTCAGTGGTTTCGCCGACTACCATATTGCGACGAAATCACTCAAATCGTCCGCAGAGAGCCATTTAAGGGACATTTCATTCCAATTTCAATTTCTTAAAGTATGTCTTGATGCCAAGATTGGTTATTCTAATGAGTATAAATACTATTAGTTTTTTGAAGTTGTTGCCAATAAGCGAGAAACACGCATTTAAAGTTGAGACATAATCGATAAATTGCATATAAATCCAAACTATTGTCCACAACAATTTGTTCAATTTTAACACAAAAATATAAATTTCTCCTAAACGGCGCAATATTTTGGCTTGAAATTTTCAGAATTTTCATAAGGAAAGATACTCTTTTAGATAAAAATAAAAGTAATTTATGACGAAAAATTCTGAAATGTCACTTTAAATCGCTTTAGAAGAATTAGAAAACTGTATTGTGACGATTGATGACTGGATAAAGCAAAATAAACTAAATATGATCACTTCAAGGACTTAATACATAACCTTAAGAAGAAAAAACTAAAAACTACACAACAAATCAAATTAATAATGAATGGGACCACGTTAAGCCTGTAAAGTGTATGATATATAATATGCGTTCTTAGAAGAATATCTGAGTCTAAGCGAACATGTCAAAAATGTTCAAACTGCAGTGTTCCACTATCTAAGAATAAAACACATAAATAAATATATTTTGAAATATGCAACGGAAACTCTTGGTCTATCGCTTGTCATTTCTAACTTAGCCAATCGTAATGTGATTCTCTACGGTGCTTCACAAGTGGTCATAGGAGAAAAACAAAAGATCCAAAATATGTGTGCAAAGCTTCGTTTTAAAGGTGAAACAAATATGACAGTTACACTGGCTTCTTATTTTAAACCAAGTATCCAATTCAAAACTCCGACTGCCATGTTAAACTGCTAAGCTTTGTTCATATGTAACTGGTAGTTATTGACGACCAACCAAAATTTTGTTTTTGTGTCAATATTTCTATTAGATGAATTGTTATAAGATCTACTAGACCTACTTGCAGCTAAATCCTTCTGCTCCAAAACAAAAAAAATCTGTATTTACAAAGTTTTTGAACATTTTCTGAATTGGTTTTGTAATATGACAACATTCGTCGTTATGAAACGAATACATGTAAAACTAAGATGAAAAATGTCTTCGACAAATCGGGGATGGAAAAAATTATCTATAAGCCCATTGTTTAACTCTTCTCCTTTTCCTCCCAAAGCTTTTCACAAACTTAAAAGTTTCGAAATGTGACACCACAGGTTTGATTGAGAAACAGTCACAAGTGGTCATAGGAGAAAAACAATAGATCCAAAATATGTGTGCAAAGCTTCGTTTTAAAGGTGAAACAAATATGACAGTTACACTGGCTTCTTATTTTAAACCAAGTATCCAATTCAAAACTCCGACTGCCATGTTAAACTGCTAAGCTTTGTTCATATGTAACTGGTAGTTATTGACGACCAACCAAAATTTTGTTTTTGTGTCAATATTTCTATTAGATGAATTGTTATAAGATCTACTAGACCTACTTGCAGCTAAATCCTTCTGCTCCAAAACAAAAAAAATCTGTATTTACAAAGTTTTTGAACATTTTCTGAATTGGTTTTGTAATATGACAACATTCGTCGTGATGAAACGAATACATGTAAAACTAAGATGAAAAATGTCTTCGACAAATCGGGGATGGAAAAAATTATCTATAAGCCCATTGTTTAACTCTTCTCCTTTTCCTCCCAAAGCTTTTCACAAACTTAAAAGTTTCGGAATGTGACACCACAGGTTTGATTGAGAAACAGTCACACAAGACCTAATAAATAAAAAATCAAATTAGATTCAAAAAACATTTTGTTTAAGAAAATGCTAGTTATCTCATTAAATTTGGCATAAACCAAAAGTAAAAAACGCACAAATGCAATTTGTCAAGAGATTTGACATTTATGCCTTACTAAAATGCTATGTAATGAACAGTAAAATTTATGATAGAAAAAAACGGCTTAATATTAATACTGTTACATCTCAGTGTTAGTATTTGATACAGACACAGGTGTTCATTTTCGCGAAGAGAAATAAAACCATAAAACAGTTTACTTGTACATGTATATTGTTTTACTGTATCCAAACCACACAACTTCACACCGGTTTAACCCATTACCACACAGTGACGCCTATTGACTCCCCACAAGATAAAGGCTTTACAAACATTGTGGAAAATGAAGAAATTGCTTGTGACAAGCAATTTCGTCATTTCCCACAATGTTTTCTATACAAAATGACCAAAAATGTAACATTTTATTCACTTGAATTTGTCGTCTGCAACATCTTTGAATTTGGACTAATTTGAAAATTCGTCGTCTGGTAATGGTTTAAATTCTACACCAGCACAGACAACAACATTGGTGATTATAAAACACCATAGTGTGTACATTTGGCACTGTTTATATTAAGCGAAAGGAAGAAAATATTAATAAAGTAATCGGCCGTTTTGTCCTTCGTCGAATTGAGGTAGTCCATCCCTAATTAACAATCGCTTGATGCCGTCTTGAAAAAAAGGTTTACATCACTGCTACCCACTCCAAGCAGCTAGGTAGACTAAGGCGTTGATTGCCCAAAGACACACCTCCCCAAGTATAAGTGTCACACAATAATCCGACCTTTCGTTTATTTACATATATGAGTCTATGCTATTGAAAAAAGTTGACATGTTTCAATTTCAGAAAGTGTTTGTTCATAGAAACATTATTGTACAAGTCTGTGATGGAAAAACGTTGGACTTCTGATAGAACCAACCAGAGTTTGATACCACTACAAGACTGCGAAAACTATTTTAACCCATTACCAAACGAATAAACACTAGGGTGGTCCAATATGAAAGAATTTGCAGACGACATTTTCAATGTTGTGAAATTTTGAAATTTTAAGGCTTTCGGGGTAAAAAAATGTGGGAAATGAAGAAATTGCTTGTCACAAGCAATTTCTTCATTTTTCCACAATATTTTTTGTTGCGATTATCTTGTTAGGAGTCAAAAAGTGTTATAGTGCGGGAATGGGTTAATGATTATTTTCATTATTTGTTGTTAAATGTTTGTAAAATGTGTTTTTTAACCCATCTACGCATATAAATTATGCAAATATGTCCTATTTTTCTTCAAGACGATACAAAAAAGCGCTTGTGAATTTTACTAAGAAAAAATGGAGAAATATTTGAAGAAATAGAATAGATCGCCTTTTCTCTGCTTTTATCTCGATGTTCTCTGCGTGAAATGTCATAATTTTAAAATATGTGACCCGTCACGCTAAAAGGGACCTTATCGGGTGTGTGAAAAATATCGACCCTAGCCTGTCTGCGCAGTCCGCGCAGCCAGACTAGGGCCGACACTTTTCACTTTCATGTAATTTTCTAAATCTGGAATGTTGTCCCTATCTTACAATATATTCACTTTTCACACACGGGATCTTGTTTACCTGTGCTGAGTCTGACAAGTTTGTAAATACTTGGATTTTTGGAGTTCGGATAAGGTCCCTATTAGCGTGACGGGTCACATATGTCTGGAAAAATAAAATGTAAAATTTACCTGATCTATACGAATTGCATATTATTTTTTTTTTCTCTACATTTGTAGATATATGTAAAAGTCATGTTTTTTGACATTTTAGACCGTTTAAAATAGGATATGGATAAAGATTTAAATAGATGTATAAGACTATGTTCGTCGACCACAATGAAAGATTCGAAATATTATCTTGATGCTTTGAAAAAGAAAAATACAAGAAAACACGAAATTTTTATACGACTCTGAGCTTGGAACCCAATTCAAGATAATTTTGGTTTCAGGTCTTTGACCGTCACCATTTGACCACTTTGACTTCGACTTTTGATGTCAAGAAGCATTTCAGATTCGGAAAGACGTGTTTTCAATTTTTCAAAAGCTAAAATTTGATTGGCCCGAAGAAAGGTAACAGGAGCTGACCCTTAACGCATGGTCCTCAAATGTTGCTGAAAATGAATAAATTTATTCAGATTTTGGATAGTTCAATGAAGTCTTTATCTCCTCTTATCTGTAAATCTGGAAGAATGTTAATTTTTCGAAATAATTGCATTTTTGCACGTTTGTTCAAATAGATAGCTTTTATCACCGCTCGTAACATGATTTAAGACCAAACAACGTAAAATGATTTTTGAGACCAATATTTATATAGGCTACTTAAGACATCTATGTCCACTGATTGCTTAAAGAATGCTCGTAGATATCAGGAAATTTTCGCGGTTCAAAATTGCAGAGGGAAATTGTTTACGTAGTTAGATCGTTGGCAGATGTGAAGAAGTGACCCGCAAATCTGAACGTAATAAATAAAACGCACAGAAGAGAGTATACCTTTGTCAACAAAGAAGAGGATATATCTAGCTAAATATTCAAGGATTTCACAAATCCAACCACGATGGATATTTGAGAGAATTTGTTTTCTACAACTGTGGTCCCAGGCAAATGATATTCCCACATGTTATACTGGAGTGAAGCTAGATGTAGCAGGCAGCCTCTCGATGTCTTTGATGAATGGTAGGCAAAGAATCATCGGAGACTTTCGTGCAGTTCAATATTTAAAATAAATATTCACTTGATGGAGGCAAATATTTGGTCGAGGGTACACGTGCACAATGCTTATATTCAATTAGTTAATATTTTCCATCGTAACACAAGAAGGTTTTCGAATAATCATTGTTGCGTTCATCACCTTTCAATTTCGACAGGCCACAAGTTTATCGTTTGGGAACGATAAAATGTATCTTAACCCTTTCCCACACGACAAAATTTTAGGGCCGTCCTATTTAAAAGCTGCTGTAGACAACAAATTGATGTTAAAAAGGAAGGGGTTTGTGTACCTTATAGCACAAAAAATATTGAGACAAAAGGAGAAACTGCTGGTTATCAGCAGTTTCTTCTTTTGTTTCAATGTTTTCCCAAGCCAATTCCATTAGGGACGTCAAAACCAGGTCTTGTTTGGGAAAGGGTTAAGTTCCACAGGCGATCGAGCATTAGGGCTGAAAGAGAATGGATAAAAATGGGTAAGATAATTGCTAATTTCCAAGAAATGCACGAAAAACATTTAGTAAAAATCGCATTTTATTTTCCAAGAAACATGTAATAACTTTGAATAATAATTGCGGTATTAATGTTTTTTAATTAAATAAACAAATGTGGTTAGACAATCGTCTAATCCACGAATTGATTACCTTAAATTAACAAAATTCTCAGGCAACACACCTGATCTTTATTTGCATTTTTAAAACATTTCATTGTGAATTAAGTCTATATATTAAGACTGCATTAAGTAATTACTGTTTGTTTTACAAACAATGTGCTCGAACTTCGTATTGGAATAAAACGCAGGCAATTTTGATCAAAGGTTAATATTAATTGGTTATGCAGTGGCAAATCATGACTTGCGTTCTCAGTGATTATATGTTATTAAATTAAAGGTAACGAAATGATAGATTTTGTCGATATATGTAATAGGATACGCTTATTAATATTTTTCATTTCACATTTCATTTAAAGAAATAATTTCGTAAAATGCATTATAATAATCCACGAATTACATGTTGCAATAATCCACAATTTACTCATGGAGGAGAGATATGATTCTTTTATCCATCTTCAGCAGCATAATAAAATGTACATGAAGTTTCACTCAATCATTACAGTCTGTATAAAATGTACATAAGGTCACAATCCATAAGATTATTTTAAAGTTGCTACGCTGTCACGATTGAAGTTTTTCTGTTACCGAGTTCTTATTAGCTGATGATATGAACAAAGCCTATTCCAACTGCATAAAACAAAAAAAAAAAAAAAAAAAAAAAAAAAAAAAAAAACAGTGAAAGAATGGTACATTGGTACTTTTTCCCTTTCTTGCAATGTATGTCAGTATGTCATGTTTACAATGTCAATGGTGAGTCGGAATTATCCGAGTCCTGAGCGGTTATAAGCGAGCGTCTACGGAATCTATTTTTAAATCGAGTGGAATGACGTCATAGAATAAACAGTAAAAATTTAAGAATGTGAGATGTCTCTTTAAAAGGTACATTTTGGGAAGTGTGTAGCAACCCTAAACAGTCTGCGAGTAAAGCACAGACTGATCAGGATCGGTACTGTTGACACTAAGTTAATACTCTGGATTTGCATGTTTTTCCTATCACACTATATATTATTATCTAAATACGGATATCGTTGGCGCTTGCTAAATGTGAACTGTCTCTCGAAATATGGTCTTCTGTTGACTTAATAGAAACATGCTTTTAGCATGACATGTCAAGCAGAATCTGACCCTTCCCAATTAAAACCTTGTTTTGATCATCATTAGAAGGGATTGAGAACACATTGAGGTAATAGGAGAAAATCTTGATGACAAGCAATTCCCCCAGTTGCTTAGATATTTTCTCAGTTTTATTTAATTCAACAAATCCTATCTTAACGTGCATAGTTTGTCGTAATTAAAACTTTCAAAATAGAATATCAAACTTATTGCCGTTTGGGAAAGAGTGAGGCGTGACTATTAAAATAACTTCATTTGGTTAACCCTTTCCCATACAAGACCTGCTTTGGACTTCCTTTTTGCAAAAACACAGGAAACATTGAGACAAAAGAGGGCAGGTTTAAAAAAATGTGACCAAAGTGTGACATTTAAATGTTAAGAATAACAGCTATTTTTACAGAATATCATCCAGATTTCTGAATTAGGGTAGCTAAATACTATTCTAAATGGTTAAGCAGTGCCAAAATTATATTCTAAATTCATGTTCACAAGTTTTTAGCTAAAATTGTGTGCGCAATCTTGCAAAATGACAACGAAAAAGCGTTTCACTCCTGACAGCATATATATTGCACAATATGATAAATTGTAACCCACGAATCACTAAATAGTAGTGTGCAGAATGACCACAAGGTTGATGGCTTCCTAAAAAAGTTTGAGTGGTAGATTCCTGACTGAATAGACAAAAATGAGAACACATTTTGAAAAATAAAAGTGTTTCACTCCTGACATAAAATTCAGAGGGTTATTGTATAAAACAGGCTCCACATTCTAAACCAGTGAAGATAAGATGAAAAGGTAATTTTTAGATGATGATGCACATGTTGTTTTAGGAATTACAAGTGCTTATTGTAGCATCCTGTCACTGTATTTTATTTACCATAGCTTAGAAACTTGGTTTAAGTCTTAAGTATCACACAAAAAGCGTTTCACTCCTGACATTTTTGACATGTTTTAATGACATATCTTTTTTATTTGTGAAGCGATTTTCTTTAAACTTGGTACCCAGTATAAAGACACAATAACAAATCATTTTAGCTTTGATTTGGTTGAATATGTTTCTCTGCAAAAGCCGAGGCATGTAAAAAGTGAACGGTCACATTTTTTTTAAACTTGGCCAAGAAAGGAATGCTAATTGGTAGCAGTCTCTCCTATTACCTAAATAATTATTTTCTATGTCATATCGTAAATAATTCACATTCCAATGCCATTGGTTATGCAGTCTTCAAACGATTTTAATTGAGAAGAGTTTTATTTTTTGTCATTTAGGGAAAGAGTTGAACATTTATTCGTAACCAGGCACGTGCAGAAATCCCGTGAAAATCGGAATGTTTCAATTTTTTTACCCGTCGCACTAAAGAGGAACCTTCCACAAAGTATGAAAGTATATACAATATCCAGCCTGTGCGGACTGCGCAGACTGACAAGATTCGATACTCATAACTCGTAGGTAATTTTCTGGGCCTCGAATAATGTCTCTATCTTACTATGTGTTCATTTTCTAAATGCAACATCTAGTTTACGTCTACTTAGTATGCGTCGTTTCTCGAAATTGTGTTTTATGAACTTTCCGTAAATTCCCTTTTAGCCTGACGTGTCACTTTTATTAGATACCCTTGTATCACATGATCGCCCGACTATAAACGAATATTTACGGCTTTTGCAGGTACCCGAAATATGTAATATATAAATCTATATATAGACACAATTGTAAACATCCAGCAAACTTTTGAGCGCCCTGGAAGTTAGAATGTCAATATACATGCGCTTATTGTGGGTAAACAGCGCATAGTTGCTCGCTTGAAATACGGTGTTTCTGCATCTTTTTGTTCATACTTTAATACTGCAAGCCCTTTTTAGCTCACCTGAGCAACATGCTCAAGGTGAGCTTTTGTGATCACCCTGTGTCCGGCGTGCGTCGTGCGTCGTGCGTTGTGCGTCGGAAGTCGTCAACAATTTCTTTAAACATCTTCTCCTCCTTAACCACTGGGCCAATCCTAACCAAACTTGGCAGGCATGTTCCCTGGGTGACCCTTTTCAAAACTTGTTTTCAGATTTTTGATTCGTCAAAAAATGTGGGCGTGGCAGGGCGGGGCTTATCAGACTTAGAGAAATTGTTAAATAATTCTTCAAAAATCTTCTTCTCCTTAACCATTGAGTCAATTTCTACCAAAGTTGGCAGAAATGTTCCTTGGGTGACCCTTTTCAAAAATTGTTTTCAAATTTTTGATAAGTCAAAAAATGTGGGCGTGGCAGGGCGGGGCTTATCAGACTTAGAGAAATTGTTAAATAATTCTTCAAAAATCTTCTTCTCCTTAACCATTGAGTCAATTTCTACCAAAGTTGGCAGAAATGTTCCTTGGGTAACCCTTTTCAAAAATTGTTTTCAAATTTTTGATTCGTCAAAAAATGTGGGCGTGGCAGGGCGGGGCTTATCAGACTTAGAGAAATTGTTAAATAATTCTTCAAAAATCTTCTTCTCCTTAACCATTGAGTCAATTTCTACCAAAGTTGGCAGAAATGTTCTTTGGGTGACCTTTTTCAAAACTTGTTTTCAAATTTTTGATTCGTCAAAAAATGTGGGCGTGGCAGGGTGGGGCTTATCAGACTTAGAGAAATTGTTAAATAATTCTTCAAAAATCTTCTTTTCCTTAACCATTGAGTCAATTTCTACCAAAGTTGGCAGAAATGTTCCTTGGGTGACCCTTTTCAAAACTTGTTTTCAGATTTTTGATTCGTCAAAAAATGTGGGTGTGGCAGGGCGGGGCTTATCAGACTTAGAGAAATTGTTAAATAATTCTTCAAAAATCTTCTTCTCCTTAACCATTGAGTCGAGTTTTACCAAAATTGGCAGAGATGTTCCTTGGGTGACCCTTTTCAAAACTTGTTTTCAAATTTTTGATTCGTCAAAAAATGTGGGCGTGGCAGGGCGGGGCTTATCAGACTTAGAGAAATTATTAAATAATTCTTCAAAAATCTTCTTCTCCTTAACCATCATGTCAATTTTTACCAAAGTTGGCAGAAATGTTCCTTGGGTGACCCTTTTCAAAACTTGTTTTCAAATTTTTGATTCGTCCAAAAATGTGGGCGTGGCAAAGCGGGGCTTATCAGAATTTGAGAAATTGTTAAATAACTCTTTAAAAATCAAATGTTTATCCAATTTGTACCAATATTGGCTGGAATGTTTCTTGAGTGACTGTCTTCACTGTGTGTTGAGAAATTTTTGATTCGTCAAAAAATGAGGGCATGACAGGGCGGGGCTTATCGGACTTAGAGAAATTGTTACATAATTCTTCAAAAATCTTCTTTTCCTTAAAGTGACATTTCAGAATTTTTTGTCATAAATTTTACTTTTATTTTTATCTGAAAGATCATATTTCCTTATGAAAATTCTGAAAATTTCAAGCCAAAATATTGCGCCGTTTACGAGAAATTTATATTTTTGTGTTAAAATTTAACAAATTGTTGTGGACAACAGTTCGGATTTATATGCAATTTATCGATTATGTCTCAACTTTAAATGCGTGTTTCTCGCTTATTGGCAACAACTTCAAAAAACTAATAGTATTTATACTCATTAGAATAACCAATCTTGGCATCAAGACATACTTTAAAAAACTGAAATTGGAATGAAATGTCCCTTTAACCAATGAGTCAATTTTTACCAAACTTGGCAGAAATGTTCCTTTGGGGACCCTTTGCAAAACTTGTTTTCAAATTTTTGATTCGTCAAAAAATGTGGGCAGGCAGGGCGGGGCTTATCAGACTTAGAGAAATCATGAAAAAAATCTTTAAAAATCAAATTTGAAGTAAACTTGGCAGATCTGTTTCTTGAGTGACTGTTTTCAATGTGTGTTCATGAATTTTTTTATTTGTCAAAAAATGTAGGCATGGCAGGGCGGGGCTTATCAGACTTGGAGAAATCATTAAACAATTCTTTGAAAAATTTTTCTCCTTAACCGTTGGACCAAATTATACCAAATTATTCAGGAATGTTCCTTAAGTACCCCTTTTTATTTTTATTACAAATTTCTGATTCGTAAAAAATGTGGACATGGCAGGGTGGGACTTATTCGACTAGGAGAAATGATAAGAAAAATCAACTGTTGGGCCAATTTGTACCAGGGATGTTGCTTGAGTGACTCTCTGTAACAATAATATTGTTTGTGAATTTTTGATTTGTTAAAAAAAATGAGTGTGGCAGGGTAGGGTTTATCAGACTTAAAAAAGTTGTACAGAAATTCTTCAAAAATCAATTATGGGGCCAATTTAAACCAAGTATAGCAAAATGCTCATTGAGTTACTCTTTTCAAATACTTTGTTGTAAATTTTTGACAGGTTAATAAATGTTGATGAGGCAAGGAGGGGCTTAAAATATTAAGCATATTAAGACCAATTCCACCTAACCACCAAAATATTTTGGCCACGCGTTGTGAGGGATTTCCAAAAAAGTATTATTGTAAGAAAGGTATGTTATAACAATGCTGAAAACTGTAATTAGTTTTTAAAAATTCTTTTCGGTTTCCATGGAAACAGTGGTAATAAAGGTGAAAAATGTGATTCTTGGCTGAAAATGGGGTCTGTCCATGTAAATGGTTATAATGATTCAATTTCACTGATTTTGGGCAATTTCTTTTTTAATATTGCCTGAATATATATCATTTTATGTTACTAGATTGAGTTGTTGGGACAAGAAACCTTGGTAACGAAATTATCTTAGCTTTAAAATGAATTTTGCTTGTAAAAAATGGCAATTACATGCCTTTTTTTATGAAAAATATTTATCAATCGCAGGTGATCTTGGTAAAGACACATATCTATTCAGAAAGTGCAAAAGTTGAGCTAAATTTTGATATCAAAACATCTGTGGGCAAATTTAGTAGAAGAGAAAAAATAGGGTTTGAAAAATGGGGTTCAAGTCTATTAGATCTATTTTATCCCACTTAATTCAGTACCTCTTGTACTTTGTTTTGGAACAGTAAAACCATTCTGCTCATATTTTGTTCATTTTTCAAATGAGAATTAACTGAAAGTGGTCCCAAAACACAATTTTTTGAAATAAAAGGCACATAGACATATTTTTTCGGTTGCCAACTGCTGGGTGCTTGGAAACCCAACAACAACAACAACAACCAAGACAACAACAACCAAAACAACAACAACAACAACAACAACAACACATCTGTTTACAAGCCATTCAAAAGGATGTAAAATCAAGAAGCAGAAACAATAGGTAGGGCTCATTTTTCACAAAATTTTGCAGAATAAGTTTGTAAGATATATAATATCTCTTTTACTTTAGCATCATTAACCCTTTCCCAAACGACAAAAATTAAATGGTGGTAAGGTCAAATTCAAAAGGTGCTGCAACCCACAAAATAAAATAGATGTCAATAAAGATTGGATTTGTGTGTAATAAAGCATGGAAATATTGAGGCAAAAGGAGAAAATGCTGAATATTAGCATTTCCTTCTTTAGCCTCAATGTTTTATCAAACCAGTTCTAATAGGAGCGTCAAAACCAGGTCTTGTTTGGGAAAGACTTAAACAACAGAACTGGATCATAATCAATGTGCCAAAACTCCTCAAGGGTACTGATTCTACTGACTTTCACTAGAAATAAAAGAGGAAAAGTCAAAACCAGTTATTGTTTGGGAAAAGGTTTTAATTTTTAAATTTATTTATCTTAGTCAGTTTAACCTCCAGTAAAATAAAAATCAATACACAACTTGTGTGTATTTTATCTCAATACATGCAGATAAATCTATTTTTAGAATACTTGTTCACTGAATATTGGAAAATTCAAGGTCTAGATAGATCAAGTTATAAGTTACTGAGAGGCAAAAATTTAACCTGTTTGAAAATGGCAAGGTACAAAAAAATGTAGAAAAAATTGTATAACACTTTGATATCATAAATGGATTATCATTTTAAATATTGGTGTATATCAAAAATGTTCTGTAGACTATTTTTAGATCTATTAAAGTAGTTTCATTGTAGTTGTGATGGAAATTTGAAACTTGTGTTATTCATTTATGACCTAAGCTGTCATAATTGACAATCACTACTTCCTATGAACAAATGCTACAAGGGATCAAACTTGTAACCTCTTTTGTGTGAAACTGACACCCTACCTCTTGACTATTCAAAACTGATATATATATATATATTTGGTTTTTGTTTTAAACCTACTTCAAATTATTAATATTATTGCCAGATTTTATTGGGAGTTCATCTTTGTCTTTCTTCCACACCTTGAAAATTGGACAACTCCAAACATTAGATATATAGATCTATAGATTACTTTGATTATATATTGAACAACTTTGTAATCTTGTAAGCCTATATAATATTTCTCTGTACAATGGCTATAATATTTGCTTTACCTTCTCTCAGCAGATGGTGGAAATAAAACAACAAACCTCATGAGTTCAAGTTATTCAAGAAATCAAAGACCAAGTATTCAAGAAAATTTCAAACCAAGTAAGCTATTTCATTACATGAATTATTCATAAAAGTAGAAACTTCAACCACTTTGTTTTTAGCTCACATTTGGTGTCCCCTGGTGATAAGTATCACAAATAGCGTGTCAATTATTTAAATATTCATAAAGTTATATCTTTAACTATATTTCAATAGCTAAAAGATTTAAATCTGGCTGGTAGAGTATGAAATTTGACTCATCCTATACTGACCAATAGTTTGTCCACTGGAAAAGCATTCAGGAAGTGATATTCAGAAACAGTGTTCAAACAATGAGGTGATATAATTGTGCATTTTGTCTCATTTCAGGTAATACCAGGTACAGACATGCAGGCCTTTGATATAACCCACAGAAATGACTGCAAGAATAAAAACAGACGAACTTCGGGAGTGAAAGTGATGGACCAATAAAATGTGTTTTCTTTCATTTTTTTTATCCCCTGGAGCAAAATATATATGCATTTTCATGTATTATAAATCTAACCGTTTCCTAAAACACAAAGTTTTAGGATGGTTCAATTGGAAATCTGCTGCTGATGACAATTTACATAATGAATGCAAAATGAGAAAATGCTGGTAATCATCATATTCTTCTTTTAGCTTTATGTTTCCCATGCTAATGTGGATACTAAAATCATGTCTTGTTTGGGAAAGGATCTGAAAGAAATACATTGTACATTATTTTGAAATCTCTATACCATATGGTGTGGAAAACATTGAGATAATTTTAAGTAACCAACATTATCTTTCTCTCTATACAGTACTGCAATTTTTCATTTTTAGTGCTGAAGTGCTCAATATGATGGTAAAATTTTCAAAATTAATTGTGTTTCTTTGCTTAACCATTCTCAAATAATTGAATGACATAATGACTCGAACTCTTAGGTGCCATAATTCTTAGGTGCCACAAATTACAATCTATAGTCTAGATTTTAATCAATATAACAGATAAAAAGATAGAGTCCCACAGAAACTTTTAAAGAAAAGGAGGAATGTTGTTCATCATCATTTTCTCCCAATCAATGCTCTTCTAAAGACCCTGTTCGGGCTGTTAAAATTTGTAATCGATTGATTTTTGTCCATGAAATAAAAGAGTGAAGACTAGATTGTAAATACAAGTTGACTTCTTGACTTGTGCATTCTTGTATGAGACTCTCCTTCTTCAAACATTCCTTCATTTATTTAGATGTCTTTGTACAAACTTCTCTCACTGTCTACTGCCCCTTTCAGTTTGTATCAGTCTTTCACCCTTTGAGAAATGACAAAATATTTGGATTTTGATTACAATATAGCACAGAAAATATTAAGGCAAAAGGAGAAAATGCTGGATATCAGCAAATGATTGATATCCACATTTTCTCCTTTTGTCTCAATTTTTAACCAAGCCTTTTCCACTGAGAAGGCCAAACCAGGTCTTGTTTGGGGAAGGGTTCATTTTGGTCAAGATCAACTAAACCATTTTCCAAATGGCAAAAAATTAAGACTTTTCTAACTTAAAAGCTGATGAAGACGATATAATGAATGTTGATCAAGATAAGAATAGCGCAGAAAATATTGATGTAAAATGAGAAAAATCTGGATATCAGCATTTCCTTATTTTGTCTCAATATTTTCCCAAGCTTTACATAATACTGACAATCCAACCAGATCTTGATTGGGGAAGGATTAAAACTAAAGCACAAATATAGATTTGTGATACTAATAGACAATTTCATTTGCTTATAAAGCAAGGTGGGTAACCCACGTGACTTTTGGAAACCGTCCACACGGAAAAATCGTCCGCTTCAGGGTGTGTTATGTTTTAATTCTTCATCTTATACTCTATTGATTTTGATGAGATAAAGTGCACAGAACTCGCCTTTAAGAGGGCTATTCCCGGCTCTAACTCACTTTGCTTCAAATTCAGTGGTTTCTTCAAACATTCGAGCCAAAGTATTTGTAAGTGCAAAACAAAAGTGGGAAGCGTTCACATGCACCGAAAAAATTTTCGCTTGAATGTTTGAAGAAACCACGGGATTCGGAGCAGAGTGAGTTACATACGGGGATAGCCCTCTCAAATGTGTGTTCCGTGCACTTTATATCGTCAAAATCAATAGAATATAGGCTGAGAAATTAAACAAAACATACCTTGAAGAGGGCGATTTTTTCGGTGTTCGCTTCCCAAAAGTCACGTGGGTTATCCACTGTGTAAAGGTGTATCTTTAATGATTATGATTCATTGTTAAGACAAAAAATCTTATCTTATTTTTTTTTCAAAAATCATTTTTAATAATCATTTTTTCTGCAACATGTGAATTATTGAAACAGTTTTTTTGATGAATTAATTTTTTTTATATTATATTTTATTGTCTTGTCTTGTTTTCCTTTCGTAAAAAAATCTGTTCACGTCACCTATCCCGATAAGACCAGGGGCAAGTTTCATGAAATTATTTCAGATGCATTGTTGTCTTACGGATGTTTAAGATACGTTTAGGACAAGAATTGCATATCAAAAATCAATCTAGACACCCAGGCCCGTAGGAACAGGAGGAGCTAGGGGGATGTATTGATGAAACAGGCCCCTGGTTCTTATCAAGCTACCAGAGAAGGTAAAGTAAAACATTATGGGAAAAGAAGAGAATGCTGATACCCTTTCCCTTTCCCCGTTACATTGTTCCCCTTATCTATTACTTAAACTCCTGATAACTTATCTTTGATGTTCGTCGATACCAAGTATACTAGTCAAAACTCCTAACCGGTCACTTTATTTTGTGCATTTTTGAAATATTTACAATAATCTGATTTGTAAGAGATTTACTTCTATGGAAAGGGTGGTCATTTCAAGATCGTTTCGTACAAACGTTGCGTGTTTAAAAGATAATGTTTTTCTTTGGGATAACATGAAAGACAAGAACCCCCATTTTCGAAAATCACGAAAACTGCGATATTCGACAGAAATTCTGATTTAGGACCAAATAAAAATTTGATATTCTTTAAATTTATCTATCAACATTGCTAGTCAATCGATAAAGAAGCATTACTCTCGAAAGAAGAATTTGATTCTATTGAATATTGCCCAGATATGAACAGATTTTCTACAAAATACCCCTCCCACCAATGTTAAAATCGATGAAAATCAAAATAAGGGGTATGGTTAAAGTTGTGTCAATTTTCAAACATTCGAAACAGAATATTGGTAACATTTTCATATTTTTCACTTTGAAAATGATTATTCTATTCAATGAAAAACAACGATTGTGGTTATCCCGTCATTAAATGTGTCATTTGTGACAGAAAATAAGTGGCCGGTTAGAAGTTTTGACTAGTATATATTGGTTCAAAGTAAAGCAAAAGCTTATAAACACGGATGTGAAATGAATAAAATGCTGGTAACCACTTACCACTGAGAACGTGAAAGAAATATACTCACGTCCAAAAGAAACGCCTCAGTCCTAATAAATGTCCGATTATTCAGTAAATCTGATTTGAAATTACAAAAACTTATTTCCATCTGTAAATTTGATTATCTTCTGTTGAAAAATGATGATAAAGAAATTTTCAAATTGTTATAGTTTAGAAAAAAGGCATATTTTAACAGAGCGGTATCAGAATTTTTATTTGAAAATCAGTAGCGCGTGCATCAAACTTTCCTTCGACGACAAAAGATAACGTAAAACGTCTTATTTGGTGACCACAATTAGTGAATACTAAACGCAACGTCGATTTCAACGTCTCAAACCTGAAACGCAAATGACGTTAACGTAAGACAGCTTCTTGTATAACAAGCGTTACGCGAGGTCTACCTGACTTTGGAAGATTGGCAAAAGTTTCTGTAACTCTAACTCGTCGACCAAGATGCCAGATCGTACAATGAAAGACGTTTAAATGTCAGGCGGCTTGTTTATCACTTCCCCGTATTCGAAAATGGCTTATCTACGAGCTCTATTTTCCAATCAGTTTTTCTATTTCAAACGTTAATGGCAACAACAACAGTTACCCGAAACACACTTATTTGACCACCACCGTAACAGACTCCTCGACAGAACGTCGATCCCAACGTCATAAACCTGAAACGAACATGACGTTAATGTGGAGAAATATCTTGTTTTATAGGCGTTAAATGATGTCTACTTGAGCGTGACCTATCGATAGACGTTCGCGGAACTCTAATGCGTCGATCAAGACACCGAACCGAGAAACACAATATGTTAAACCGTTTTGCGACTTGTTTGTGCATTCGTCGCATTAAAAAAAATGCCATATTACGCGCTCCCTTTTCAGAATTTGGTCTTGGTATCCTTCAATTTGGATGTTTCATTAGAAAATCTTTAAACTGGTGGTTGCCTATCCACTGACACATGCCACTATGTAAAATATGACCAATTTCATCACGTGATAAACATAAACGAAGCGCACGTAGAAAACGTGACCAGTCACCGGAAATGTAATCGCTCACCAGAGTTCGTGTTGTATACATCTTCGGATTGTGAAAAATATAAGTTTTGTTGTAAACAAACAAGAAGTCCCCTTCTTCCGTGACTAGGCTTCATATTGATTAAACAAAGAAAAGTACCTCTTAGCAATATCATAAGTAATGCAAATATGAAGTTTTGTCAAATTTGGCTCTGCGGTTATGGAGAAATTGTTCTTGACGGTTTAATTTCTCTTTTTCTGTTGACAAGGCAACCAGTTTTCTTGTGTAGAGATTTCAATTCTTTAAGTAATTTTTTAAAGGGGACCTCATTAAGAATATTTCTGCCAAGTTTGGTTGAAATTAGCCCGGTAGTTTAAGAGGATAATGTCATTCAAAGATGTCATAAGATTTCCTCGAATTTTTCTTTTTTGTTGCCATGGCAACCAGAGATTTTAATGGATTTTAAAATTCTTTTAGTAATTTTTAAGAGAAACCCCCTAGGGAATATTTCTATCAAGTTTGGTATAAATTGGCCCAGTAGTTAAGGAGGAAATGTTGGTCAAAGAAAATATTGAGATTTAGTCAAATTTCTGCTTTTTTGTTGCCATGGCAACCAGAGTTTTTAATGGATTTCAATTCTTTTAGCAAATTGTAACAGGGACCTTTTAATAAATATTTATGCCAAGTTTGGTTGAAATTGGCGTGGTAGTTTAGGAGAAAATGTCGCTCAAAGATGTTATTGAGATTTAGTCAAATTTCTCCTTTTCTGTTGCCATGGCAACCAGAGTTTTTCATGAATTTCAATTCTTTTAACGATTCTTAAAGGGGATCCCCTGAGAAACATGTCTGCCAAGTTTCGTTGAAATTTGCCTAGTAGTTTAGGAGACGTCATTTAAAGAAATTATTGATGGACAACTAACAGACACCGGAAGAAAGGTGATCACAATACCTCAGTTGAGCATCTTACCAGATTGCAACCAGGACTAATGTTGAAGTATTTAATCTTGAAATATTACAGACAATCATAACAATCATAATTCCAAATAGGGAGAACATGGGTTATTGATTGTTCAACGAATATCCGCAATAATGACGGAAACTAGTACTGTCCGGTTACTATGTCACTTGCAGAAAAAACACAAATTTGTGAATTTGAGACAAATTTTAGCTTTAGTTGCAACAATTAATTCATGGATAAGCTCATATACCACTTTGTATTAAAAAAAATTCTATTTAGAATAAATTTATTTGATTAACACGGAACATACCCCTTCTGAAACAGAAAATTGACATTTTTTGAATTTGTGAAAATTGTTTCCTTTCGAATCGATTTTCCGAGAACAATACAAATTTGCCCACCGATTTTATTTCACGAATCAATTACCCAGATGTGCTAGCCCATGAACCATCATGTGGTTTTTGTCAACCCAGATGCGTTTTCTAGTTATTTTGCATCAAAGTTTGCCAAAAGTAAGCGTTTTCGGGTTTTTCCAATTTTGCCGATAGGAGCCATTTTGTTCCAAAAATTGTGGCCATGAAATGATACATGCATATAAACTGATTATGCCATAAAATTGAGTTGATATGGGACATTCATATACATCAAGCCATTATTTAAAATTTAGCATGTGAAACGCGTGCAAACTGTCAAAAGATAGCCTATTTTCACTATTTTCGAAATCAAGAAAATGCAGATTTTGCACATTTAGCCTTTACCTGGTTACCATGGCAACCATGATCTCAATCGAAGAATTGACATTATTTTTCTTGGTTTGGGGTCATATGTCTCCCATACAAAAAGTTTCATTAAAATCTGAGACTAGGCGTGCCGGACCCCTATGCTAATTTTTTGGTGGTTAGGTGGAATTGCTCTTAATGCTTGTAATGTATCATTCTGATGTTTCAAAATTTAATTGTAAAAGTTAAATCTTGGTTATAAAAATCAAACTGGAACAGCACATGATATTCAATATTTAAGATGTCACTACATGCAATATGATTGAATACTAATGTGACTTCATTGCATTCATTGGAAATTATGTAACTTTATTAACAATAATTTGATACGACTTATATATTTGTTCACAACAAAATTTATATCATACACAATCAAATACAGGAAGAACTCAGGTGAGCGACATCAGTGCCTTTCAGGCACTCTTGTTTTGGCAAATTGGCCGGTTTTTTGACAGCTATTATGACTTTAATGTAAACATTTCTTCTTGTTGTAGAACATCTACCTACCTTGAAACCTAGTGACTATAAGATGATGGGGAGGATTTTACTGTTGATGTCTTGCATCATATGCTACTTGAGACTCCATTACATAAAGCCACAACAGCCAGACATTCATTCTAGCTTAAAGACATGGTGTCCTCACTCAAGCTCTTGTGACCAAGAACACAACATACCAGCCAAACAACCTCAAGAAAAAGATTCCGATAAAAATCTGGTGCCCTGCTGTTCGTCATGCTCATGTGATAAGGAATGTGGTCGTAGAAGAAACTGTTGTAAATACGAGTATGATCTGTATAGACTTGACGAGACTCTAGATACCATATGTAGACAGCTGCAAATTCAACTCGGGGTAGGAAAAGCAGGATTACCATTTTACCACATTATTGACAAATGTCCAAACAGATCTGAGATATGCCGTTCTATCGATGATGAAACCTACTATCCTGTCTACGCTAAAGAGAGTAAAATGCTTTACTACAATGCAAAATGTGCTTCTTGCCATAACCAAGTAGACCTGGTGAAATTTACTTATCTAGTGGCTTGTGAAAATCGGTTCGTATCTCCTTTTAGTTCTCTTCGTCATAAAAACAAAGACATAGTGAGCCCGGGCTGTGCATTAAACTGGTTACCAGCAGATGACCTCGACCTCTCTACAGAAATATGCTACCCACATATTATTAACAAGTGTTCACCTAGATATAACTCCTCCCATAGGTTTGATGCCCTATGTGGCAAGATAAACGCTACATTTCGCACTGATGATAAACGAGTTTTCAGTAATGTATTTTGTTTCTTATGTTCGCGGAATGAATACGACAATCCCCAGGATTTGCTCAAAGACTTTGAATTTTGCCCAACAGATAAGAAAAATAGGGGGACAGCGAATAAGCCCCTTGTTATTCTATTGGAGACCACTGATATTTCTTCTCCAAAGAATGACGACTCCGGGAAAGTAGACACCACTCCAGAGTGGTGTAAATCGACTCCTGGAAAGGTAATTATTCCATCACGATACATGTACATATATATGTTGAATCGTGTGTCTGGAAAAAGGGTTTAAATGTATTTTTTTAATTCAAATAATCATCCAATGTATTACAAAACACAGTATCATACATATACAACATATTATGAAACAGACATTTATATACTTTGTGAGTTTAAATGCATTTGGCTTCTGCAGGATTTTTAACATTCTGCGTATGTATGCAAGTATTTTTATGAATCTTGTCTCAATGTTGCTCTCTGATGCTTTTACAACTGTACGACTACAGCGATACCGATCACATATGGACAGTGACTTTTCTTGCTCCATGGTCCCGTTTAACTAATTTGCGTAAATATTTTCGTAACTTTACGTTTACGCAAATACTTGTGGAATTCCCAGGTGCGTATACAAAACGCTCGTAAGAAAATCTTTGAACGTAAGAAAGAAATTGCCTTAAAATAGGACAACAATTGCTAAAAATAAAATCAAAGTGTGATCTCACCTGTTTCTCGTAAATATTAAAAAATACTATATTGGCTTATGAAATTCAACTGTGCTTTTATGCATAAATAAAAGTAATTCTTCTATTTAGATAACAGAAATTGGAAATTCTAGTTGAATTGCTGAAATATTATTATGCTGAAACTCTCTAACGTAAACGTATTTGAAACGTGTATTCCATTAGAATCGGAAATGTATGAAAATTACGTGTTGCCGTTGTATTCTATAAATAGTAGCAAAAAATGAAAGTCAAAAGAGCAGCGAAATTTACATGCATTTTCCGTGGTTTGTTCAATTTCAACTTTTCCTTTCACAGATATTTTGATTTTTTCGATATTTTTTTGTTATCAAGGCATTTAACGGCGAATTTAGGCGTCGGCAGTAGTTACGAACATTTTTACGTCAGCTTTTTTGTTCCTAAAGTTACGCAAATATTTACGATATTCTCAGCTGCGAACATATGTTGTAAGAAAAATGAACTTACATTCAAATCTACGAAAAATAAACGTAAATTCGTTGATAAAACGGGGCCCTAGACTCTAATTAAATGAGTCCTTATCCACATTGCGGCTTACATATATTGTATAGCATATAAGCTGGTCAATGATAATTTTAGGACACAAATCTGTTTCTTGGTGTAAAAGAACCATGTGACATCGGTGTTAAGTACTTTTTGTAAAAAAAGAAAGACACAAGTTGCAATTCGTCAATATCTCAAATTAAGTGTAATCTTTTTCTGAATGTTCTTCTAAAAGAATTCATTCTCTGCTTCAAAGTGTTATCTTATCGGTCACTTATTAAATAAGTATTTAAAGAATTTATGTAATTCGGGCGGCACAACATTCCACGAAGTGTTATCTGTATCTTCCTTTTTCAGGATAGGTAATGTACTACCTGTGCGTAAACATAAAATATTTTCAACACCCTTGTTGGGGTCTCCAGAATCTTTAGAATCGGAACATTCTGTATGACTTTTGAGATATGGGGTTATATTAATGCTATCTATATTTTACATTAAACAGGTTGAGTGTCGTCCAGTGTTTTGTCCGGAGGGTCAGATGTATCTTGGTGGTAAATGTCAGATGTTTGGTAAACAATGGTACTTCAAGATGCTTCGAATTAATGTGAAGCTAACAATACCAATCGGCTATAACAATATTATCCCGGCAAATATTGTTTCCAGTAATGGCTCGTTCGATGCGAGAATACATCTACGGCGACCAGGACTTCAAGATTCACAGTTGACACTTTCTTATAACTTAGATACAGATAACACCACAATACGCTTTTTCATTGCGTTCGTGTATTTTGAAAAGAAAATCATACAGCCAGATATAATGATACACAAAATAAGACGGTCATTACAAACTCGCTGGAAACTTTTTTGGAATCAACAGGAATACATCCTCGTGCCAAGATTGAATCTGTATTTTAGATACGCGACGTTATTTTCCGGTATTAACTTACCCAATATTCTTTCTACGAAACAGAACACGACTATGGAAGAAATACGAATGTTAGCTGGACATAAAACAGTATACGAAATAGAAGACGAGAGAGAACCTTTCTTTCTTTCTAAATTGTTTTTCTGTCGCCTTGTTGAGCTAGGCGAAGATGAATATGAGGATCACGGTGGACGACTTGCCTTAAACAATGGAAGCAAATACCTTAAGGAAGGAGAGTTTACTTGGGCACATATTACTGATGAAGAACATAGACCTCTTATCTGCCTTTATGATCTGCCTGGATACTCGAACTCTTCGGATGGTAAACAAACGAATATGTATCTGTGGCTAATTGGTGCTGGGATATTTGTACTCTTTTATGTGTCCTAAATCCTAGTACTCTGTAGGCTTCAATTTTAACAGGTTGCAAACATTGATACAGTAGATCTAGTTAAGCAGAATAAAATTGGAAAAACTTAACGTCGATTCCTCTTCATCCGATAAGCCTTGTCCCATTGTATTCTTTTTTGGATATTTGTATTCTTTATTCGTCTAAAATCCTCGTTCCCTACGGATTATCACCATGACGTTTACTAGGAATTGGTTATTGCTAAGAAGAGAATTTGACGCGATTACGGACGCATGTGTTGATCAAAGACATACGAAAGGAGAATAGCAAGTACTCACCGACGACGCTTAGAAAAAGAAAAACTATAGACAAAATTAATTAGTTAGCATGGTCAGAACATACGATGGACGGTCGGAAAGTAGTTGGACTTTTCGACCTGCTGTCTCTCCATTTTCAACTGTATAAACACATTATATATTGATGGGGTCTACATCCATTTGCCAAGAATGTGGTCAATTTTATTTTTCAAATATAGTTGTGTATATACAATATTCTGTTCACTTACATTTAATATGTGTTTTATGTATCAAGGCTATTTGTTAGAGGAACAACAAGGGTAACCAATACAAAAGAACATTTAAGTCATTTTAATCGCGAAGGAGTTAGTTTTTGAACTACATTATCACTGAAGATTTAATGTGGATTCGTAATTCCGAACTTGGGATAAAAACTCAGTCAGAGAAGTCATGGAAACGAGTTGGTTCCCCAACCCTGGAAAAATTAAGCTGTTACCTTCGGTTGGTAGTCATTTTTGTCGCTTTTGGGGATCCACAAGGATTGATAGCTACTCGTTTCATGTCAAAAGGTTAAAATTGTCATTGCCAAGAACAATTCTGAAGTAATTCAGAAAATTCTAAGAATATATGCTGAAGTAAACGCGTCCCAGATTAGCAAAGAAAACTGTTCTCTACTTAACGAATACGCACGCTCCCTTACCACCGAAATTACAGTGGAGCTTATCAAGTTCTACACAAGGCAATAGTTGTTTTACCCTTCTTATAGCGAAGACCTCGCCCCACGTGACTTTTATTTTTGTCTAGAACTGAATAAAATGCTTGCTGGGAAGAAATTTGAGACCAGGGCGCCTTTGATACCGGCTGTTACACTGTACCTAATACAATGGGTCTACGTCATGGTTAATAGTGAGAACATTATACAGCTCCCGCGAACATGGCAAAAATGCATAGACAAAGGAAGACAATCGGTTCAAACAGTGTAGAAAGAATTGTGTTAAATTGTTGAATGGTTTCAGAGAACCAGTCAAGAGTCCAGGTAATTTCCGACCTCCCCTTGTACTTAACAATTATTTATTATACCCCCGCAAACGAAGTTTGGAGGGGGTATACTGGAATCAACCTGTCGGTCCAGTGGTTGGATGGTTGGTTGGTCTGTCTCCAAAACTTTGTCCGGACAACTCCTCCTACACTTGGAGACCGATTTAGTTCATACTTGGCACAAGTGTTCATTGTGACCTGTAGATGTGCAAGACACAAATTTCACGAAAATCGGACCGATACTTTTTGAGTTATGGCCCCTGATTTGACAAAAAAAATGCTTGTCCGGATAACTTCTCCTACACTTGTGGACCGATTTAGTTCATACTTGGCACAAGTGTTCATTGTGACCTGTAGATGTGCAAGACGCAAATTTCACAGAAATCGGACCGATACTTTTTGAGTTATGGCCCCTGATTTGACCCAAAAATGCTTGTCCGGCCAACTCCTCCTACAGTTACTGTCCGATTTGTTTTATACTTGGCACAGGTGTGCATTAGGACCTGTAGATGTGCAAGGCGCAAATTTCATGAAAATCGCACAGATAATTTTTGAGTTATGGCCCCTGATTTGACCAAAAAATGCTTGTCCGGATAACTCCTCCTACACTTGTAGACCGATTTAGTTCATACTTGGCATAAGTGTTCATTGTGACCTGTAGATGTGCAAGACGCAAATTTCACAGAAATCGGACCAATAATTTTCGAGTAATGGCCCCTGATTTTACCAAAAAATGCTTGTCCGGACAAGTTCTCCTTTAGTTAATATCTGATTTGCTTCATACTTGACACAGGTGTGCATTAACTTCTGTACATGTGCAAGATGCACATTTCACGAAAATCAGACCAACACTTTCTGAGTTATGGCCCCTGATTTGACAAAAATGCTTGTCAGGACAAATCCTCCTACAGTTAATGAACGATTTGCTTCATACTTGGCACAGGTATGCATTAGGACCTGAATATATGAAAAATGCAAAATTCATGGAAATCAGACTGATACTTTCTGAGTTATGGCCCCTGATTGGACCAAATTTCAATAAAATCGGATTGACAATTTCTGAGTATGGCTCCTAAATCAACAAAAACGCTTGTCCGAACAAAGGTGGTGGCGGGGGTATTTTTACCACCTTCAGTGATAGATTTCTAGATTTTGTATAGTCATACCTGTTAATTACAAAAGTTAAAAACAACAAATTATATATATATAAATCATTTTGGATCGAAAAGCTTAGTTTCTCTTTTCTATCATAACGGTACTCTACCGCATATTTATAAAGCTAAGCAATTCGACGCCGACAAAAGCATAATGAGATAGCTAGGATATAATTTTATGTTTCTAGGATAACGTATTTCATAAACCTAAGAAACGCATTAGTTAAATCGTAAAACTGTATGATTTTGAATTTGAAACATTGACTTTAGGGCTAGACGTCCGGTAGCCAGACCCCTTGAGTTATACACTAACATGACGACATCGTCGAAAACGCCAATATTTGATTTTTCAATTTGACCCCTTTGTGATTGCCGTTGTAACACCAGCGTCAAGACAAAGTGAACATTCTATTCTTTTCTCTTGTAAAATGGAACATGTATTTGCACAATACAATCAATTTTACAACATGTGTTTAGGGTTTGATATATTCAAATGAAAGTCAGGTGTTAAGTTACTTTGACCTTTCAGTATATTTTCCGCCAGGAAGCTCAAAATGGACGTCCACGGAAGTCGCCAAATATTTTTAGATATATTCAGGATTAAGGAAATGTGTTTTTCCTAACATCCAAATGGAATATGACACATTTCTGTGGTGTTTGTTCTTGTGTAGATTACTTTATTATGTTCCATGATGAACTTTAAAGTATAATGCGAAATTGTTCGTTGTTGAAAGGTTCCTATTTCGTGCGCCGATCTCTTTGTTACCGAAAATGACATAAAAATATGCAATAATACAAATCGAAACACTAACATCGGTGTCAAATACTTAAATGTAAACCAGTTGTACTTCTTGATTAAATGTTTTTCAAACTTTAATTCATGAAGAATGCCTAGTTTAGTGCATTTAATAATTCGCAAGAACATGTACGAATCTTTAGTCCATTGTCAAATAGGACCTACCGAGAATATCCGGTCCTGTTTTGGGTAGTGTCGGTTTATATAATCTTCGACGTATTTCGTTATCTTTATCACATAAATATACCTTGTTGTCCTGATTCGTGATACCACATGAACTATGCGCCAAATCTTGTTTATGTACGTCATATAAGCGTTCGTAGAGGCCCATGCTAAGCAATCGCACGCATTTCATGGGCATCTGAGAACGCTGAAGACTTCAAAAAATGTAAATTAACCCTTTCCCAAACCACAATATTTTAGGGTGATCCTCTTCAAAAACTACCACAAATGACAAAATAGACGTTATTAAAGATATTATTTGTGTAAAATATGGCACAGAAAATATTGAGACGAAAGGAGAAACTGCTGGTCATCAGCAGTTTCTTATTTTGTCTTAATGTTTTCCTAAGTATTTTCTATTAGGGACGTCAAAAGCAGGTCTTGTTTAGGAAAGGGTTAGTCTAAAATCAAAACTGTGCTTACCATGTTACCATTGAGGGACGGTTTAATTTAGTGCTCTCAGTAGTTTGAGAAAATAAAGTGTAAAAAAATACCAACGTTCTATACATTTAAAACATCGTAAAATTTCAGAATTAGAAAGAACAGTTAATTCTATTGTAAACAAACCTTTTCACTGTTTTACGACGTAATATTCTCCATAAATTTGAAAAATAATGATCGGTTTAACACATTTAAGATTTTTTGTATGTGATCTTTTATATTATTAATTTAAACTAAAAAAAAACAAAAAAACAAAAAAAAAAAAAAAAAAAAACGTTTCGAATGGAATCCTATTAAACTGTCTACTTTATTTGCCAATAAAAGTCATAAGGTGCACATATAAATCTTTATTCGCAAAAAAAACTAATTATAAAAAACATTATTTCAAAATGTTTAAACGACTTTTTGTTATCGACATTTAATGTATTTTTTCTTTCGCTGTAAGAGCGAAAGTGAGAAAACAAGTAACGCTACTTAAAAATATTTTATGAAGCATGAGAGGGAACTCAGTAAAAATGAATGTTTTTAAACGAAAACCTCGTAACTATACGCTGTTTTTGCTGAAAAGCGAAACAACTTTACCTATTTCAATGTATCAGATGATACAAATCTAGACTTGCCAAGCTTCAGAGATGTTAAGGACGATACTTTCGAGTCAATCAGATTTAATATTTCTTGGCATTTCTGTTAATAAAACAACGCGCGAAATGACGATTACCGATGAAACAGAAGAGAGGAAAAGATAGTCAAAATATATTATTTCAAATCCAATGATAATGTTGTACATATATACTTACTTGAAAATCTCGTCGAGCTTATTATAATGAGTGCCCACACCATAGGGAGTGATACACAATAAAGGAAGTACGGTATTTCGAAAGGAAAAATTACATCGTATTTGTAGCCTTAAATACTTCAGTATTCGAAAAGCGCCAATACATATCATCACGTGGGAAGGCATTTGGCCAACAAAATCGACACCTACTGCACTTTAAATGTGAAACATTTCCCTCGAATTTTTACACGACGGTATTTACAAGTTATATTTTTTCCTGAAAATGTTGATGACAACGGAGAAAAAAAGGTAGGGTTTTTATTCAATATTGTAAAATAAAACTAGCAATCGTCGTTCCTATCCATTGCATATCACATTTTCAATACCAGGACAACCACTAAGAATAAAATTACAAAAATAATATTAATTATCAACAGTTTGCTTAGGGAATTTTCTAAACAGTTCTAGAAAGGTACGTCTACTTTAACTATGTTTTAAATTGGGCATCAGGATATCAAAGTCCAGTGTCACACATCTCCGCGTCTAAAATACGTAAGATATGCTTCTGAGCCCTGAAAGTTCAGTCGGTAACGTCTGAGTCAATCAACCAAGTGGTCACGGTTTCGAAACACGGCCTAGTCAATATTCTTTCTGGCATTTGGAAAAAAGTCTCTCGATGTTAATCGTCTAAATGAAACAGCAGAAAGATACATGTACTCGGATTGGATATGGAGACAGTATTGGCGAGAGAACTCCCAGGAATATGTGGTTAAATGCTCCAGCCACCATAGCACTTACAACGGACGTTCAACCCTTTCAATCAAGCATCCAAAAGTATGCTACACATGTAACCTTTTGTTGACGTGCACTGGTCCTAATTGTATATGACAGGGTTTTTACGTCGAACACAAATATATCTTCAATTTAGTGATACACTACAGAGAATCACATGGCCTTCCCGAGGTGGATATTGTGCATCAAGGGATGGATAACAACTACGGACAAAATAATCTCGATTCTTGTCAAATATTTTGCAATATTTTTTTTTATTTCTTCGTCAATTTCCAAACAATTTGTTGCATGAACCCCGGCTCACTGAGCTCTTTTCTCGGATATATGAATTATGTGTTGCATCCTTTTTTCAAAAATGTATCCTTCAAGAAAGCGACCGATAAAAATTACTGCAAAAATAGCCAGGCTTCAGGTAAAAAATTGTACAATCAATTTCCTATTCATAAGTAAAATTTCAAGCGGCTTGTTTGCAAGCATCCAGCTTTACTGAGCTATTTCCTCAAATGTATTACGTTTTTGGAAACTCCACATACTTTTGCCAAAATTTGATCCCAACCAACCAGAAAAAAAGATCGGATTTTTTGTCGTCATTCAAGTTCTTGGGATCAATTTTTACAAAATGTACAAGCAGGTTTCAAATAAGCCAAATAAGCCAACGCTCATTCAGCTGGAGTACATGCCACAAACCGCAGAAATAAGAAAGTTGTTGCAAAATGTCTTACCTGAAGCGAGGCAAATTTGTCCGTAGATGTACACATTCTACGATACACAATTTCTACCGTGATTCCAACATGTTAACTGAAGAAAACCGTCAGAGATTGTTTTAATTTTTGACTGATATGAAAATGATTTGGAGCAGAGTGCATATTTATAAACAAAATGAGATTACTGGGTGTGCTGTAACGTTCAAACAATATTTGTAAATACGCACTGTGCATTTCCTGTCAGTAACCTTTTTATCTGGTCATGTGTAAAAAATCAATATCATAGAGCAAATCCCTGGCGTGTTTCCATCTTCTGTGCTTCGAACCAAATTCAAATCGGCCTTGTACTTACAGAATTGTTGAGGATGTTCTGCAATGTTTTGTTTTTGTTTTGTCACGATCCCGTTGTGAATGACCAGTCACTTACGACTACTTTAGAGTCAATTATTATATTCTAGAGTACACATTTCCCTTGTCAAAATTAAAATTGTCCTTATTCGCGAAAGCACATATTCGTAGTCGTTGTCCCATTGTCCAAATAAATAAAAACAGTTCATGTATGACCTGGTATTTAAAGACATTACGCATTACGCCGAACTACGAGATTTCCAGAACACATTAACTTTATGGATGAATATCTATAACATAAACAATAGTTAAAGAGTTGTATATCATATGCGAACGCTGAGAAGGATCGAAACGTTTTTATACGCCGCCGGAGGCGGACGTATATTGGCGTCATCTTCTCCGTCTGTCCGTCCGTCCATCCGTCCGTCCATCCGTCCGTACGTCCGTCCACTTTTCTTGTCAACGCAACTCCTCCTAAGTTTCTGGCTGGATCTTCTTGAAACTTGGTCAATGTTATCACCTCAATTGGTAGATGTGCATGAAGGAAGGATTTAATGGTTCGTTGATTTTTGCCTGAGTTATGCCCCTTAAAAACTAAGTCTCTGGGGCTTATTGAAATTGCAGTCTTGTCAACGCAACTCCTCCTAAGTTTCTGGCTGGATCTTCTTGAAACTTGGTCAATGTTATAACCTTAATTGGTAGATGTGCATGAAGGAAGGATTTTATGGTTCGTTGATTTTTGCCTGAGTTATGCCCCTTGAAAACTTAGTCTCTGGGGCTTATTGAAATTGCAGCCTTGTCAACGCAACTCCTCCTAAGTTTCTGGCTAGATCTTAATGAAACTTGGTCAATGTTATCACCTCAATTTGTAGATGTGCATGAAGGAAGGATTTTATGGTTCATTGATTTTTGCCAGAGTTATGCCCCCTTAAAACTTAGTCTCTGGGGCTTATTGAAATTGCAGTCTTGTCAACGCAACTCCTCCTAAGTTTATGGCTGGATATTCATGACACTTGGTCAATGTTATCACCTTAATTAGTAGATGTGCATGTAGGAAGGATTTTATGGTTCATTGATTTTTTCCAGAGTTATGCCCCCTTAAAACTTAGTCTCTGGGGCTGATTGAAATTGCAGCCTTTTCAACACAACTCCTCCTAAGATTCTGACTGGATCCTAATGAAACTTGGTGGATGTTATAACCTTAATTGGTAGATGTGCATGAAGTAAGGAATTTATGGTTCATTGATTTTTGCCTGAGTTATGCCCCCTTCAATCTTAGTTTCTGGGGCTTAATGATATTTCAGCCTCGTGAACGCAATTCCTTCCAGGTTTTTGACTGGATATTTATAAAAACCTTTTTGTGAACACAACTTTTTACAGGTTTTTGTGTGAATATTTATAAATCCTTGTTAATGTCATTTTTTTGTCTCAAATTTTATAAGTGGCGGCGTATATTGTGACCATGGCACTCTTGTTCACTGTTGGATAACTCTGGACCTGGCCTTCTTTTCCTATCTATCTTTGTTCGTTTTCACAATGCGACACACGATAAGTATGATAGGGTTATCAAAATTTTATTTCATGAACTTCCCATAAGGGCTCTTTTAGCGTAACGGGTAGCCAATATTTCTTTTGACTGATCTTTATTTCAGCATGAGATGTCCGCAGTTGCTGCTTGCGTCCATAATACTGTGTTATATTAAACACAAGTACCAAACAGCACAACTGTCCCTGCCTGATGACCTGCCTTCCTGGTGCCCGTATACAGAGTTCTGTGGAGAAAATGACGAAGGAATCAAACGCTCTCATCCTCCAGAACATGGATCAAATATGATGCCATGTTGTTCTCCTTGCTCCTGCTCAAGAAAGTGTGGTCGTAAAAGGAACTGTTGTACTGATGAATACGATCTTTATAAACTTGACGAAACCTTGGGCACGATTTGTAAAAAGTTGTTGTTATATAACGATCTCCCAAGAGAGCCATATTATCATATTATAAACAAATGTCTAAATCGTTCCGAACTTTGTAGTCCGCAAAGTGATAGTGACGAAGAGAACTACAATCCTGTTTATTCTAAGAAAACCGGTATGCTTTATTACAATGACAAATGCGCCGAATGCCACCAGGAACACGACGTTGTTCATTTCACACAACTTTTTAACTGTGAGAAAAAGGCGATATCTTATTTCGGGTCACTGTTTACGCCATCTGGTTGCACATTACAATTCATACCACCAAGTGACGTTGATATGTCTTCAGAAGTTTGTTTCCCTCTCATTATTGATGAATGCATTCCGCGTAATGGATCTGACTTCTCCCAAGAATTATGCGACTCGTTTAACGCATCCTTTAACACCATGGGTTTAGTAAAGTACAGGAATGTGTATTGCTATCTCTGTAGATCAAAACGAGAAATGACACCCGAATCATTGCTGAAGACATTTGATTTCTGTCCCGAATATTACTCAAATAAAGGATTTAATGATGCCCCTTTTGCCATCATGCTCGACTTTAAGAAGAATTTATGGAGGGGTACGACAGATATGCTAACAACATCACACCCAATGTGGTGCAGGACCAAACACGGCAAGGTGAGTGCGTTTTGTTCTTCACACAAATGTGACCCGTCACGCCAAAAGGGACCTTATCCGAACTCCAAAAATCCAAATTTTGACAAACTTGTCAGACTAATCATAGGTCAATCAGATCCCGTATGCGAAAAAAGAACATATAGTAAGACAGGGGAAACCTTCCGGATATAGAAAATAACATAAACGTGAAAAGTGTCGGCCCTGGTCTGTCTGCGCGGACTGCGCAGACTGACTAGGGTCGATATTTTTCACACATCCGATAAGGTCCCTTTTAGCGTGATGGGTCACAAATGCATTTGAGCCGGGATCTGGAAAAACGTGCCTAATAGCATTTTTCAAAATTGAGTTTCAAGATCAGTCTGTTGTCAAATGCAGTTAAATGTGCATCCATGCTGCTCTTTTTAAGTCACTACAGGTCACAAAGAAGCTATTAGAGAGCAACATGGATCCAGATCAGACTGTGCGTATGCACAGGCTGATTTGGATCTATGTTGGGCTCAAAAGCCTTAAGGGACGTTTTTCCAGATCCTGGCTCATTTCTATATTTCGATGTTTTTACTGTCAACGTCCTTTTCACAAAATGACCAGTTGATGTTTAATATGGAAATACATTGTGTCCTTTAAAATTCAACTGATTAAGGTTTAGACTTTTGAAACACCCTTTATTTGCAAAATTAACTTTGGTCGAAGTGTTTTCTAAATATTGTCTGTCGTCTTTGCGATATTTAGAGAAAAAAGAAAAAAAAAACAGTTATTTTCTAGAACCACTCAATTCTCAAGCAGTAAAAGTGTTATAATTATACAATGCTTAAACATGGGATAAAGAAAGAAATATGTTTAGAAATTCGGAGGCAATAGCAGAAAGACTTTGCATAACCGAATTCAAAACATTAAAGAAAATCGTTACCCTTTACTAAAGTGTGTTGGTATAAAATGTTTATCATGCATCTTTAGTTTGTCGTGCTTTCCTGCAATGCAAACAGTGAAAATCCGTTGTTCAAGATCCCAGTTGATGTATATTGGCCGGAATCATGATATAAAGTCTCTCATACATGTAGCAATTATGTTATAAATTCAATAACAGTCTTATCATTGCTACCCACTAGCGTTTGATCAAGCTACGGCTACCATGTTGCATTCACAAACTTTTGAGGCTTTTGTTCAGATCCTGATTTATTTGTTGTTTTACAGGAGGAGTGTAGGAGGATATTTTGTCCTGAAGGTCAGGTCTACCGTGACGGCAAATGCAGAATGTTCGGGAGCCGATGGTATTTCAACCTGCTGCGTATAAACGTTCGACTCTCTGTACCATTCGGATACGAAAAATGCTCGGTTAGGCATCTACCAGTTGACTATGGATCTGTATCAACCCAGTTCTACATGGAGCGACCTGGCTTTGAAAAATTCAATATCAGCCTTTACTATGATCTGGACTCTGATAATGTTACAATAAAAACCTTCCTCGCTATGTTAATGTATGAGAAGTTGAACGTCAAACCGAAATCGTTTATAGAAAAGAGCATGAAATCGTTACACTCTGTTTGGAAGTTGCATCTGAATAACAAGACCTTCATTTTAATGCCAAAGCTGGATAGGTATTTGCGATATGACCAATTGTATCATGAATCACAATCGTATATATCACCGATCCAGTTTGAATCTCAATTTGACAACTCGGAAATGTTTAGGTTTATTGGAGGTAATGTCACGGTCGATCTGATAGAATCTATTAAGGAAGCCTTTTTCCTTACTAAGTTATTTTTCTGTAATCTCCTCGAGTTGTATGAACATGAAATAAACGGTTTCGATATAGATATCCTTATTAACAACGGAAGCGTGTCTCTAACAGATGGAGAGCATACCTGGATAGAAAAAGGAACGGACAGACACACAGTTCGCATATGTCTACATGACTTCCCGGGATTCTCTACAGCCGGATGGCGCCTACAGACACACAATAAACAATGTATTCTTTTGTCTCTTTTTCTTCTGTTCTTTTACAAGATATTGTATAAGATATTAGAAATAACCCAACTGGTAAAAGGCGATTGAATACTTTCTTTATCACGTTACTTAACCAGAAACAGGTTTTTGCGACTTGTAAATATGTGAAAAAATGCAAATTACAGATAGATATTGCTAAAAATAGAGAATGTGTCATTGTATTGTAATCCCAAAACAGACAACAGGACATTGATTCTCCTTGTGACGAGGGGGACGTAGAATTACATCACAATATAAGGGCACATATTCATCAACTATTTTAAATAGAGCGTCTAATTCTATATCACATACAATCTATCTAACTGGAAGAGACGTATGTCTCGGCCAATCGCTTGGATTGTACAAAACCAGGTTTGAAATTAGAATGATTGGTGAGTACCACCACCCCTGAAGTTTGTTTTTGTCCTCCGACTTTTTATTAGTATGGCCAGAGATTGACAAAGCATTAATGTTGCTCGGTGGTAGTATGCATAGTTGAACCGACCAGTTCCTCTTTTTAACGTGATTCATTTTAATACATACGAGGGACGGTCGGAAAGTATCCGGACGTTTCACGCTGTTGTCTCTCCATTTGCATTTATATAAACGTATGTTACAACGTGTTTTGTAATAAACCTGCAAAATGCAATAAGTATTACAAAAAGCGTTGCGATGGCATGCAAAGTTATAAAATTATTTACAACGCGTTATGTAATAAAGTGGCAATATGTATTAACTGTTTTAGCCGACCCAAAAATTCGTTCAAAACATGATGCCGTGGATTAAGAGGGATCGTAATAAGTATGAAAAGGACAATTTCGGTAATATTTTCTTGGCAAGTATTATAAAGTCATTGTGAGAATATGAAACATTGATGTCGAAAAATATCGTACTCTTTTTATCAAATTTCTTACTGTATATGGATTCAAATAAGTTACTTTTTTATCAATATCATGCAAGAAATTGATTATGGAAAAAAGCTCCCACTTAGATGGCAAAAGTACGTAGACATAGATAGACAGTATTTTCAAACAGTGTAGAAAGAATTTTGTTAAAATGTTGAATGGTTTCCGCGAACTAGTCAAAAGTCCGGATACTTTCCGACCGCCCCTCGTATATCTATTTCAAAACAATTTGATTAAACAGTATTTCTTCCACTTCCAATCAATATGGACAGATGAAGTTGTTCATGTCGACGTAGAAGAAGTAATACGACTTTCCCGGTGTTTCCAATACGAGTGTCAGTTGTATTTGTATCTGTAACTCGACGTATGCAGAGAGGAGAATCACGTGACAACTTTTCGATAACTTTCAATAATCTGTTTTTATCTGGTCGATTTGAAAAAAGGGCAGAGAGGCAGAGAAGGGGGACACACAATGGATAAACTTGGTTTTGTAGAACGTTTAACCCTTTCCCAAACAAGACCTGCTGTTGACGTCTCTAATAGAAATTGCTTGGGAAAATAATGAGGAAAAAGAAGAAAATGCTGATGATCAGCATTTTCTCCTTTTGTCTCAATATCTTCTGTGCTATACTGTATGCAAATCCAATCTTTATCAACACCTTTTTAGCTCACCTGAGCACGAATGTGCTCATGGTGAGCTATTGTGATACCGCTGTGTCCGGCGTCCGTCGTCCGGCGTCCGGTGTCCGTCGTCCGTCGTCCGTCAAACTTTGCCTTGTGTGCACTCTAGAGACCACATTTTTTGCCCAATCAACCTGAAATTTGCTCAGAATGATTGTCTTGATGAAATCTCGGACAAGTTTGAAATTGGGTCATCTGGGGTCAAAAACTAGGTCACGAGGTCAAATCTTAGAAAAACCTTGTGTGCACTCTAGAGGCCACATTTTTTGCCCAATCAACCTGAAATTTGCTCAGAATGATTGTCCTGATGAAATCTCGGACAAGTTCGAAATTGGGTCATCTGGGGTCAAAAACTAGGTCACGGGGTCAAATATTAGAAAAACCTTGTGTGCACTCTAGAGGCCACATTTTTTGTCCAATCAACCTGAAATTTGCTCAGAATGATTGTCTTGATGAAATCTTGAACAAGTTTGTAATTGGGTCATCTGGGGTCAAAAACTAGGTCACGGGGTCAAATCTTAGAAAAACCTTGTGTGCACTCTAGAGGCCACATTTTTTGCCCAATCAACCTGAAATTTGCTCAAAATGATTGTCTTGCTAAAATCTCGGACAAGTGTGAAATTGGGTCATCTGGGGTCAAAAACTAGGTCACAGGGTCAAATCTTAGAAAAACCTTGTGTGCACTCTAGAGGCCACTTTTTTTTGCCCAATCAACCTGAAATTTGCTCAAAATGATTGTCTTGATAAAATCTCGGACAAGTGTGAAATTGGGTCATCTGGGGTCAAAAACTAGGTCACGGGGTCAAATCTTAGAAAAACCTTGTGTGCACTCTAGAGGCCACATTTTTTGCCCAATCAACCTGAAAATTGCTCAGAATGATTGTCTTGATGAAGGTTTTTACATTTCGTTTTCGGTGGTAAAGCCTGTACAATTTGGCAACCCAATAATTATAATTTACTATCTTTTACAAACGATCTTGGCACGTCTAAAACAGCAGAAGCAAACCCTATGCTGTTCTATACGCGCGAAGACCGTAAAAATGACATTCCTATATTTGATTCGAAAACGTTTTTCTCCAAAACATTTTTTTTTCTTACCTTAATTTCTTTAAAAAAAAGCTACCAAAATAATACAAAAAATCGTCAAAGCCGGAAACCGAAACATTGATACATTGATATACTATAACATGTATATGTGTTTATATATTGTACATGATGGACAATTTGTCTGATGTGTAAATAAAAGTTCAAAGATGAAATCTACGATAAGTTCGAAATTGGGTCATCTAGGGTCAAAAACTAGGTCACAGGGTGAAATTTTAGAAAAACCATGTGTGCACTCTAGAGGCCACATTTTTTGCCCAATCAACCTGAAAATTGGTCTGAAATGGTATGAAATCTCGGACAAGTTAGAAATTGGGTCATCTGGGGTCAAAAACTAGGTCACGGGGTCAAATTTTAGAAAAACCTTGTGAGCACTCTAGAGGCCACATTTTTTGTCCAAATGTACTCATTTTTGCTCAGGAAGTGTGTTTTGATGATTTCTCGAACAAGTTTGAAATTGGATCATCTGGGGTCAAAAACTAGGTCACGGGGTCAAATCTTAGGAAAACCTTGTGTGCACTCTAGAGGCCACATTTTTTGCCCAATCAACCTGAAAATTGCTCAGAATGATTGTCTTGATGACATCTCGGACAACTTAGAAATTGGGTCATCTTGGGTTAAAAACTAGGTCACAGGGTCAAATCTTAGAAAAACCTTGTGTGCACTCTAGAGGCCACATTTTTTGCCCAATCAACCTGAAAATTTGTCAGAATGATTGTCTTGATGAAATCTACGATAAGTTCGAAATTGGGTCATCTAGGGTCAAAAACTAGGTCACGGGGTGAAATTTTAGAAAAACCATGTGTGCACTCTAGAGGCCACATTTTTTGCCCAATCAACCTGAAAATTGGTCTGAAATGGTGACTTGATGAAATCTCGGACAAGTGTGAAATTGGGTCATCTGGGGTCAAAAACTAGGTCACGGGGTCAAATTTTAGAAAAACCTTGTGTGCACTCTAGAGGCCACATTTTTTGTCCAAATGTACTCATTTTTGCTCAGGAAGTGTGTTTTGATGATTTCTCGGACAAGTTCGAAATTGGGTCATCTGGGGTCAAAAACTAGGTCACGGGGTCAAATCTTAGAAAAACCTTGTGTGCAGTCTAGAGGCCATATTTTTTGTCCAAATGTACTCATTTTTGCTCAGGAAGTGTGTTTTTATGATTTCTCTGACAAGATTAAAATTGGGTCATTTGGGGTCAAAAACTAGGTCACGGGGTCAAATCTTAGGAAAACCTTGTGTGCACTCTAGTCTCAGGTGAGCTCTTCAGGGCTAATGGCCCTCTTGTTTGTCATTCGCAGAAGCTTTAACACGGGAACAGTCCCAATTTTTGCTGTTTGGGAAAGGGTTAAACAACATAAGATGCATCGTTATTGACAAGCAGAGTATTTGTTTACTCGTCAATACTTTTCATCAGGTGTTGTTTAAAAGATCTATCACATCCAGCGAATCCCTGGCGATTGTCCACCATCTCTACTTCAAACTTTATAAATTTACATGTCGGTCTCGTAATGACACAATCATTGAAAATATCAAAACTATCAGGTGCTGTTGATGATTATAGGCCTACTGATGCCATTGTCAAAGGATGATTGCAATATAGTCTCATTTCTTGACTGGTCACCAATTTTCTGTGGACTTTGTGGCAAAGAAGTGGGACGTCATCTTACATCTTACAAACTCGGTCGTTTTAAGGTATCTTTGGTATATATAGACAAACGTATCCATTTCCGTGACAGCAAGTAATTAGACTAGCTTTAAAGTGTCCGCTGATTGGCAAAATTAAACTGTTGTGTCAAAAAACACCTTTCTAATAACCAAATATCAAAATTTTTACAATTTTCAAACATTAGAAATGTTTTTATTTCGTCTTTTAAATTGGATATGTTGGACTTTTCCGATCTTTATCGAAGAAAAAACTCCGAACTTCCGACTTCCGATTTAAAGTTATGACGTTATACCGGCCAAATAATGACGCCATTGTGGGAAATATTGGAAGTCATGGGTCATTTCCCGGAAAGCCTGAGATTTCTGACAAAGTTAAATGTCCGACTTTTCTGTCATAAAGCGACTTCGCCAATCGATATTCAAAACAGGGAATTCATCCTTAGTGAATGTTAGAAAAAGTGATAAAATAGTCAAAGAATATGTCGTTGGTGAGTGAAACAATGTGCCAAAGAACGGGTTAAGTTTGTCTGTATTACTCTGACAATCGAGAAATGAAAAAAAAACTGAGACTTCGCCTTTATGACAGAAAAGTCGCACACTTAATCTTCGTCAGAAACGTCATGCTCTAGATTGGGGGCGGAGTCAAGTCATTGTATGACGTCACTTCGTGAGATTTTACGGAAATTACCGATTTTTGTTTTCTCGAAAATCAGTATTTCTTAATCCAAGTAACGACGTAAAGGAAAGCAAACAAAACTTTTAAAGCAACCGAGTTTGACGGATCTTTTATAAAACACGTAAGTTTAATGATTCTCTTCCAATTATACGATGAAATCAACTGCCTAGCTTGGTAGCCTTTAATTGTACCGAATTACATATCGTCGTTGTAAATGCAAAACTTCGTATCTCGATTTTGGAAGATTTTAAAGGGGAAGGAAAAAAGTGTTATAACTTTTCCCAAACTGAAGGGCTTTGCTTGAAATTTGGACATAATGTTCACAAATAATGTGTCATTAATACTGATTAGTAAAAATATCTCAAAACCAACAAGAATTTCTAAACTGGGCTCGCAGGGTTTTACTTTGAAAATCACGAAAGTCGACAGACGAGGTTTTGCATTTACACCGACGATATGGCAAAAATGGAATCATAGCTTTATAAGGGGTTTTGGAACGTTTAAATACAACTCTGCATCGAGTTACCCGTCGATGTCGTTGCTTTTAGATCAAAGGCATCCATTAATCTGATTGAGTACACTTAATACAGGCCCGAAGGAAACAATTTCATATGGGGGATCTTAAGCCCTTGACCTGAATATTTGGGGAGCTAATTGGGATTTTCCAAAAATTTTCTGTGTAAAATTAAGAAAATTCGGCATTTTTGTCAAATATGGGGGGGGGGGGGGGGTACCCCACTAGCCCCCCCCCCCCCCTGTTTCTACGGGCCTGTAATACATGTATATTCAGGTGACGCCATTGAAACATTATAGAAAGGATTACTAATAAGAACACGGCGAGAAATCACATAATCATAGAATCGTCAATCTTTCTTTTTTAAATTTCGACCAATTTGAAAGCAGAGAATGTAGAAAACCGTTAGGAGTTACATGGATTACCTCATTCACAACGAGCTGTCGGGAAAAAGAGCACGTCCATATTTAAAACTTTCTATTCCCAATTCTTACAGGTTGTAACCCTTTCCAAAAACGACAAAATTTTAGGGTGATCCACTTCAAAAACTGTCACGAGTGACAAAACGGATGTTAATAAAGATTGAACTTGTGTGTGATATATCCATGAAGTATTGAGGCAAAAGGAGAAAGTGCTGGTTATCAGCAGTTTCTTCTTTTGTTTCAATGTTTTCCAAAGCATTTTCTATTATGGACGTAAAAACCAGGTCTTGTTTGGGAAAGGGTTAATGGAATATAAACAATATTATTTTATAAGCCTTATATTTAAGGGGGAATGCTCCAGTTTCCTAAATTTTTCCCAATAATAGAATTTATTTATATTTTGTATGTTGAAATTACATGTTATTACCATGAAAAATGAAATAATAATGGATGGTCAGCGATCTTGTTTGAACTTTATAGGCATTCGTATCACATACCCCTACAGCGAAAAAATGCACAATTTCTCGCACCTATCCAAGGTGACTAAAATACTAATAAAATGTTGTATATTCATCGTTTTGTCCGGAAAACGGATTTAAAGTAACGTCTTGCATTTAATAAGAACAGAAAACCCAAAATATTTGCTATTATAAAAGCGTAAATGTATAAAACAGCATGCTCACATGTTCAGTTAGATCAACGAAGCTTGAGTGTTTTGTGTCAAAATGTGCATATTTTCAGAAATATCTCAAGTTCTACATAATAGAATTTGATAAAACTCCCTCATTGTATTAAGCAACATGTCCTGGTAATAATTCAAAAAGAAAATGTATAGGTCAGCGCACTTATTAGTGATTTAAAGCAATTTTTATCAGCTACGCATGAATAAAATGACGCAAAACAGAGGTAACTACATACACACTTACGACTGTCTTGCTCTAAATAATCGATTTCCATCTTGAGGAAATCAGTTTCGCATAATAAATATACTTTTACCGTCGAAAACGGTAAATTGAAATGATGTGTTATATTATTAAAAATATGGTAGCGAAACATATTGGTACGAAACATTTAATTTACTACAGTAATGACCGAGTGTTCCGAAAAACTGGAGCATTCCCCCTTAATCGAGTTTGCAAATAATAATTGATCAACTAAGGAAATAGTTTAAAAATAGTTTAAAATTATTCGTAACTTTATCTAAGTCTATACGTCGTCTGCTACAACTTTTTTTTTCAATTTAGACCACTCTGAGATTTGGGACAGGGTTAACATGCCATCAATACAAGTTCGATTCCATTTAGGCGTAGACATCTATATTTACATTGTATATAGAATAAGGATAACACCGTATTTAAACAAGATTAGTGAAAGGATTGCCAGACTACGTTTCCTATGAATTTTGTGCATATCATGGCATTTTCTGGTTTCCCTGATTTCTAATTTCGTTTTGAAACACCAACACACGAATTTTATCTTGGCCCTGTATTGGACAAGATGACAATGTCATTTACCTCAAGGTGCTGATAGCACTATAATTGGACGTCTCTGAATGGTTGAGCAGGGTTGCTAATCCTTAAACAACAATGATCAAATAAGAGTTATTTATCAAACACAGTACATGCACTAAATTGGGTAATCATTCTAAAATTGTATGTTTGCAGCAAACACATAAACAAAACGAAATTTAAGAAAAAGTTATGCAGAAGAAATGGTCCGGACTGGTTTCGAACCAACGGCGTTTCAAATTTCAAACAGAAAGCAGGCCCCGGTTTCTCGAAAAAAACTTAAGTACATACTCATGAGAACATGCTTAAAGGGGGAATGGCACTTAAAATCATGCAAATTTTCCGAGAACTTCGTACAAACTAAATATGTATTATGAAAATATGGCCTTTAAATTACATCTATACCAAATCTTAGCTTTCTATCTTGTGTATTGGCTAGGATGTCGACGGATTTAAAACCCCATATGTTCCATTATTGTAAATATTATCCCCATGACAAAAAATCATGGGGTTTCAAATCTGTCGACATCTAAGCCAATACACAAGGTAGAAACCTAAGATTTGGCATATATGCAATTTAAAGGCCATATTTTAATAATATATATTTATTTTTTTGTACAAAGTTCTCGGAAAATTTGCAAGATGTTAAGTGTTATTCTGCCTTTAACTTAAAAGGAATACTCTCCAACGTTGAAGTGTATTCGATTGAAGTTCGCGTGGATTTCTTGCAATTTGAGCACGGCGCTCAAATTTGAGTATGTGAATGTACTTAAGTTTTGTCGAGTAACCGGGGCCAGGTTATGAGGCGAATCTTTTCCCGTTTGAGCTGTCACTTTAGTTGATGACATATATGTAGGGCGTATGCTGACTTTATCAACCCTTTCCTATATGTCAATACTTTAGTGTTATCCAATTTTAAAGCTTCTGTAGATGACGAAATAAATGTTCCTAGAGGTAAGAATTGTAAATGGTTTTGAGAAAAAAGCCTTGTTGCAAAAGGAGAAAATGCTGATCATCAGCATTTTATTCTTTTGTCCCAATCTTTTCCCTAGCCTTTTAAACTAAGGGCGTCAAAACTATGTATTGTTTCGGAAATGGTGCATACGTATTGCTTTCTACTGATCACAAGATCACGAAAGTCAAATCACTACAAAAGCAATGGCTGTACTGAAACGATACCAACAAGCTGGTAAAATGTTGTATGGATTGAATCGGGCTAAAATAAAAAGCGGAAAAGATACGACAGTTCTCCTATATGGCCATCAAATCAATTCTTAATTTTGACCAACTTGCAATTCAGTCTGAGAAGGTTTTTGTTTGGTAATAAACCACATCTCGAAAGTCCCAAGAGTCCGAAAGACGTCCAATTAATAAAAGCATAAAAGATATTCAGAAAAAAACTGTCCGTATATATTTCATTTGTCTCAATATTTACCAAGCCTTTTCTATTAGGGCTGTCAAAACACGATCTTGCTTGGGTAAGGATGGTAAAGTAATGACAGAACATAGGTGTTATCAAGAAAGACAGTTTTCAGAAATCAAATGCATTCTAATAAGTAATGTATCACATTTTTCAAAAGTTCAGCCGTGCATCAAATACATTAGACGAACTTTGACCGCAGTGTTTAAATTACCACCCTATTATAAAAGAAAACCTTATATGCAGAACATGACATTGACTTCAGGAAGACAAACCTATAGGGTGATAGAATGCCTTATATTCGTTTTTGGTAGGGTCACTCAGCCCTAGAAAAGGGGCACTACCCTCCCGGCCTCCGCTTGGAGAGGACCTAAGACCCCCTGACTTCTACGTGTAATTTCTTGCTTTGTACATCAAATTTTTAACGAGCAGTTTTTCATAATCCAATATCATTTTTATTATGATCTAAAATGAATTAGAACACCACTTTGATCACTGTGTTTTGCAATTTGAGCTTCCATAGAAATTTAAAAGAAACTCCCACAGTATTTCGTTGATATTGAAAAGACATGATTCGTCAATATTGTAGTTTGTTAACTTCCAAACAATCAGAATCAATTTATAACATTTGTTGCTATGACAAAAAGAATTTAGAATCCTATAAATATCTATTCCGAATCTAAACAATTAACCATCTCCCAAACGACGCTTTTTAGAATGGTCCAAATTTAAAAGAGTTGCAGACGATAACAGATATTTGAGAAACTTGCACGTGAAAACTTCTAGAGCGTAAGCCTGATTTTATGGACGGGCAACAAGACAGACGGGCGGACAACAGACGAAACTGACCGAAAAAGCTTATTTGTAATACTATTTGCTGAGACCAGCTATAATTTAAGCTAAGTAAACATTTCTGCCTTTCTGTACGAAGGGAAGCGAGAAAAAAATGAATTTTGTTATTTATTCCACAATTTGTCATGGGTTTTCGTGTATTCAAGGGCCCATAACTCACTTTCCCGACTAGCTATCAATAATCCCTCATAATTTTGCAATGACGAATTATTAACAAGTTCTCACCTAGAATATCATTCCAGTATGTCACTTTATAAAAACGTGTTGATGTTTTCCCCAAAGTTGGGAGATAAAAATATACAAAAAAATGAAAAATTACATAAAATGCTAAATATCTTAATATTTATCATAAGCATGTCAATGAATTTCATGTCATATTAACATGGGCTCATATACAAAAAATTATGTTTCAAAAAAATTGCCAATTATTTACATTTAGATAGAAAATTGATAAATAAGAACCTTGGGTAGCGCCTAAATAGTATTACCCCACCCACTTTAAATGTACAATATACACCAAACCAAAGGTCCGTTCGATTCAGACTTTTCAGCAAAACACGTCCCCTTTATGTATCTATTTGTACTAAAATATCATTGGAAAATTTAGGTCCCAGGAAAACGGCATTATGGAAAAAAAACCTTTCTCGGAAACAGATATAACAGATGAAGCTTTTGAAATATTTGTCACTAAAACAGGGTTTCCTAAAGTCGAAAAGCTTATATTTCATAATTGCAAAAAAGTCAGTGGACTCTTCTCCCAGAAACTTCCATATCTCTTTAGGTTAATATCCATAATCAACCCTAACAAAACAAATATAGATAATGAGACACTTGATGTTATATGGAAGATTTTAAATCAATATAAAGTGTTAGAAAATTTGTCAATCATTGATTGTAGACATACAGCATAATTATTGTGTTATTCAACTTATCCACGAACAACTTCTGTTTTAAAGACTCTACAGATTTCAGACCAATTATCTCCAAGTGCCTTGTGTTAATTTGTTGGGTTGACGCCTTATCTAGAACATCTTGATACTGACAGCATAACTTTAAGTGTTGAGCAAGTTATCACAATTTTAGAACTTGTGTCATTCATAAATAATCTACAGATACTGAGTATTCCATACAGTGGTGTGTCTAAAGACAGCATGGCAGTATAAAAAGAGGGATATAAAGGTCTTACTGTCGAAGTGTAGAGAAATGGTACGCAATCCGAAACGAAAGTCCGATGATGCTCATGGCAAAATTACTGACGAAAAAAAACCATGAGGGAAGCAGTGACACTTGCATTATCAGGAAAAGGGATACGTGATATAGCAGCTAGATATCAAATTTCGAAATCAACCTTACAGAGATATGTAGAAAAGGTATGTATTTATGGTTTAAATACAAAAGTGGGGCCTGGATGGAATAACAGACGAGCTTTTTCAGATACACAGGAATCAGAAATTGAAAGATACTTGATGACAGCAAGCAAACTACATCATGGGTTGTCCGCGGCGGGGACCAAAAGACCGCCTTATGATTATGCCATAAAAAACATTATACCCATTCCCGAACAATGGAGGAGGAGGATGAATAAAATAGCCGGTTTTGATTGGCTTTACGGATTGATGAAAAGACATTCAACTCTCAGCATGCGTAAGCCAGATGCTACGAGTCTTAGCCGTGCAACAAGTTTAAACAAAAAAAATGTGTCTGAATTATTCAATAACTTTGAAACTGTCATGAAACGCTTTAATTTAGAGGGACAGAACATCTATATAACGCTGTCGAAACAGCATTTACTACTGTCCATGGTCCCCCTAACGCAATTGCGGAAAAGGGATGCAAGGGGCAGAATGTGGAATGGTTGGGCCGTTTTGTCAATCACAGTCATGCACCGAAAGAAAACCCTGTATTATTGATATCTGACAACCATGAGAGCCATATATCTATCGAGGCCATCGACATTGCCAAGGAAAATGGTATTACGATTCTGACATTGCCTTAACAAACAAGTCATAAAATGCAATCACTTGATAGAGCAGTGTATGGACGTATTGCATGGAATAACTGGCAGCTGTCATATCCATGACGGCCTATGTCCATTTACGATGTCTCTGAAATTTTGGGAAAATCATATTCACGAGCATTCACGCCTTTTAAAAGATAAATTTTAAAATGCAAATCATCCTTATTTTGATATGAATGTATATCTTGTTTTTTTCTTAAAGTAGTCAATAAAAAATTAAATTGTTATAAGGGATACTGAACAAATAACTTTTAGAAATATTATTAATTTTACGAAAATACCGGTAATGCGTCTTGTATTCAGTCGAAAGGTCTGCCTGATCTGGATGAAGATGGAGAGAGTTCAGACATTCTGATAGCTACACCCGCTTACATTAATTTAGCGAGTAATATTGTTTTGAGTTATGAAATGATTAAATTATACTAATTTTAATACGACAATGCTTAGATATTGATGTTGGTTGTACTTACATATCATGCATATAATTGAAGAATTCAATATTGACAATTTAAGCAACAATAAAAACAGATAAAGTCCTGTACACTAATTCCTTACCATGATTTAATAAATATCATATATATTAATATTTCAGGAGCCTAGCGGTATTAATAGTAAGGATGGATTGTGTTGTATGGTATCACACTCAGAGACAGGTATGACAACACCAGTTAAACAGACAATTGATGTATGTGGATTTATTAGTCTTAAAGATTTACTAGCAATATTTCAATATACCTAAATAACAGTAGTTTTTTTTTAATCTTGGGGGAACTCCTTTTTACATGGCACGTCCCATAAATACATTGTAGATTATCAACAGAACACTCATGATGACTCATTTAATACATCATAAATGTATTAATTACGCCATACTCGAAATTATAGACTGTTACAAAATCTTGTCTTAACCAGCAGATTAGTGTACTGACGAAAATGTACGAAATATTCAGCCTTACATGGCTTTGCAGAATATAATATCTGTAACGTGAAATTGTTCAATATGGATCAATAACAGATTAGAATTGTGTTTTACATAATGAAGTCCGTACAACTGCCGGAGATGAACTAATCCACTTCACTCCTGAGGAAGTTCGACCATATCCTAAAGCTTGGGCAAGAGAGAGCAAAGTGGTTTGCAAGAAGAAGAAATCTGTAATCTTGACGGATACACCTATCAGGAATCAAATATTGTTTTAAAAAAATCCAAGCAAAATTAGTATTTCAAAGTCTACACCAAAGAAAGTCTTAAAGAAACAAATTATCAACAAGAATAAGGAAAACTTTGAGCCTGGTTGCAGTGATGTGAGTTCATACGAATGTAGTGACTCTGAGATTGATTTCGATGAGAATTTTGAAGACAGTGAGCATGATCTGCGTCTTTTAATGTCGAAGATATTAAAGACGGAGATTTCCGTCTCGTAAAATATGACACAAAAATTGAGACAAAAGATTTTGCAGGCACCGTTTATGAAATTGATCGAGTAGATGGCTTGCACACGCCAACCTACGAAAACAAGGAACCCGTTATTCACATTTCCGGACAGAGTAGACACTGATCACATAGAATTTCTCAAGACATTGTCTTAAAACTACCTAAATCATCATCGGTTGGTGGTACAACCAGAGCGTCCAAACAATTCAAATTTGATGTTTATTTGAGTGGCTTTTTAAGCATAGCATATCATCGTTGTTAATGCAAAACCTTGTATCTCGTTTCTGGAAGATTTTGAAGGGGAAGGAAAAAAAAAGAGTAATAACTTTTCCCAAAAAGCCTTTATTAGATCTTTGGACATATTGTTCACAAAGAATGTGTCATTATAACTGATCAGTAAAAATTCCAAAACACAAGTTTTTCTTTGAAAATCGCAAAAATCGGCATACGAGGTTTTGCATTTACACCGACGATATATAAAATCAACCCTCTTCTATGGGAGCTGCAAGTGGAAAAGCATATATAAGCATGGACCTGGAAAAAGATTCTTTATGGTATTTCTAAACAATATGGACAACCTATGCATGCCTCGTATATACAAACAGTCTGATCAAGATCCATATTGTTCTCTACATGACATGCATGTAAAAATGCAAGAGAGCTGCGTGGATCCTGATCAGACAGAATTTCAAATATGATAGTCGCAAATGTTTTAAGGGCCCTTTTTCCAGATCCTGCCATATACCACATATACCATTTTAGTATTAGAGCTAGCATCATATGTGCCTCATATTGTAAACAGTTTTATTCTCTCGTGTCCAAAGATCATATGCATATTGTTTTGCTCGTTTCTATCCGACTGTCTGACCGGAAACTTAACATTTGTCATTTCGGGGGCATTCGAGTTTCACAAACACATCTTGTTTAGAACGTTCTTTTCATATTAGATCCGTTGATTGTTCTTTATAACGTTCAAATAAAGTGTTCTTTGTTCCTTTATACATATTCTCATGATTTATTATATGGTCGATTAACATATCGGTGGTAGCGAACCACTGTCCCAGAGTACCCCTGGGGGTGTCCCAGAGTACCCCAAACACGGGGTACTCTGTGACACTTTTTTGAGAAATTTCAATCTTTATATCTTACTAAATAAAAACATTATATGAAAACAAACATGTCCATTAAATAAGCTATTCAAAACACTACTGTTTTACAATAAAACATTTTGGATCATTCATAGATTTAGCTTACCAGAATTGAAAAAGTGATTTTTGTCCCAGAATTCCAGTCTCCCCTACCTTGTCAGACGTTTCTAGTACCCATATAATATCTACTATAAATGTAAACATATAACAAATCAATTGGCGGCGGAGATATTATACGTTCAAAGTTAAACGAGAATATATACAAATATGTTGGCTTATTTGAGGTTGGACAGGTTTCAACGTGTATAAGTTGTTACTATAAATAGTCACATAATTCGTCCTACCACCCCTATTTTCTGTTATCGGTCTAGTCCTTCATTCGTAAAAGATTTTGAATAGTTTATAAATAATGATGTTTACATTTATTCTGTTGATGTATGTAAACAACGATTGGTCTCCCGCTTGAAATACCACAAATTCTGCATTTAGTGTAGCCCATTCTTTAACATAAACAATCTTAAATGGGCACATGCTAGTTTTTTCTGGGATCAGAACAACATGGAGACAGTCAGGTTTAGCATTTTTGTGTGGTATAGTCTATCGGTTATAACTGTAGACTTGTCTACAAACACTAAAAACAAAAACATAGTTTTGTTATTTATAAAACCATCTATCGTGAGCTATACGAGCGAATTAATGTCCCAACCAATTTATTCTCGAAAAATGTTTGTGTTGTGTCAGTTTTCATCAACATGCAGTAAAGTGTTTGTATACAAGTCCACAGTTATAAACGCCGTTTGTATCATCTAAGAGGAAAAGGAAAGGAATTTTACAACTGATTCTGATTTTGGTCCATTAAAGTAAATTGACGTCTCTGAAAATGAAAATTTGTATGAAATTTATGGATTTTAAAATATGTCATTTACTGTCAGCTATAGGACAAGCAAATACCTCAAAGGCCACGAGATTAGACGAGATTCGCTTTGGTAATGACATAGCTGGGCCGTTTTGCAATAAAACATAGTAAATGATTGTCGATGGCATCAGGGTATTTAGAAAATTTGACCGTCACGCTAAAAGGGACCTTATCCGAACTCCAAAAATCCAAATTTTGACAAACTTGTCAGATTAAGCACAGGTCAATCAGATTCCGTATGCCAACAATAAACAAATAGTAAGATAGGGAAAACTCTCCGGATTTAGAAAAGTACATAGAAGTGAAAATGCGTCGGCCCTAGTGTGGCTGCGCGGACTGCGCAGACTGACTAGGGTCGATATTTTTCTCACATCCTATAAGGTCCCTTTTAGCGTGACGGGTCACAAACTGTATTTTTTATTGAATGGTCCGTTGACCTTATCATGCAAATACTTTTAGGTGTACAAATGATCATACATCTATAAAAACATCTTTAGAAGTGTAGCTCGCACATACAATGATATTCTAAATGTTGTTTCTTTGCCTTTTAAACTTAAATTCAGTATGACGACGATTGCTCTATGAAGTCATGGGCATGGTGATAGCCTTTCTTAATTTGTATGTACCCAGTAAACAATTTTTAGTTTTCCAAACGTAGCGACGACGTTTCTACAAAACGTTTTCAACAAACGTAACGAAGTCGTCTTATTACCCGAAAAAGTGGCCCCCTCGACCGACGTTCGGAAAACGTTTTCAAAAACGTTTTCAAACCTTCAATAATACCAATAGAAAACTTTGTGAAAACTGAATGACTTTTAGTTTTTCAAACGTAACGACGACGTTTCCAACAAACGTTTCCATGAAACGTGTTGAAGACGTCTTGTTACCCCAAAAAGTGGCCCCCTCGACCGACGTTCGGAAAACGTTTTCAAAAACGTGGTGAAAACTTCAATTATACCAAGAGAAAACTTCACGAAAACATGCCTCTAGAACGTTTTTATCACGTTTTAAGAACGTTTGGTTTTTTAAACGTATTGAGGACCAGATTATTACGTTTTGGTGACTACATTCAAACGGGTTCAAAACGTTTCTACCCCAGATACCTGCAAACGTTTCCAACAAACGTGTTGAAGACGTCTTATTACCCCAAAAAGTGGCACCCTCGACCGACGTTCGGAAAACGTTTTCAAAAACGTGTTGAAAATTTCAATAATACCAAGAGAAAACTGTATGGAAACTTGATTCTAAAACGCCTTTATAACGTTTTAAGCATGTTTGGTTTGAAAAACGTATTGAAGACCGGGTAAGTACGTTTTCATGACTGCATTCTAACGTTTCTAAAACGTATCTACTTAAATACCAACGGAAAACTGCATGGAAACTTGATATTAACACGTTTTCATAACGTTTAAAGAACGCTTGGTTTTGGGAACGTGTTGCAGATGTTTCGAAGCCGTCATTCTAACGTTTTCATGTCGAACGCAAAACGTTACAATTTGTATTAAAGACGTTTTTCGTACCTCTAAAAGTGCCCCCTTTCTGAGAGGTTTGGAAAACGTTGTCTCTAAGATTTTAGAACATTTCGTTTAAAGCTTTTCCAATCAAGATCTGATTTTAACGTCCCATATAGAAAAGGCTTGGGAAAAGATTGAAACAAAAGGTGTGAATGCCGATGTCCAGCATTTTTATCTTTTGTCTCTATATTTCCCGTGCTATATTCTACAAAAATTCCTATATCATTAACCATTTTGTCATCTGCAGAAGCTAACCAACTGAACTATCCTCGATTTTTGCTGTTGTTTCGGAAAGGGTAAACATAACACTTTTCACCTCTTACTAAGAGAGCAAACGGTCGTTAATTGAGTTTGTGTACTTAAGGTAGTATACTCCTAATGAGATTCGCTCGACGTCTGAATTATTCGGGCATGATCGAAAACATTCGGCGGTGGAATTCTTCACCGCCGAATGTTAACGACCGGGCCCGAATAGGTTCGGATACATAACGACGCCACTCGAAAAAAAATCCGATGTTTTTTTTTAATCTTAAAATGGCCACATTACTAGTATTCTACCTTAAATTCTCTGGAATGAGTTTGCCTGAAAACACTTTTATGTGCATTTGAAGAAAATGGAGAGTTTGATGATTAAAAATATTCTTTTCTTTTCTCTTTTTTTTCCAAAACAATTTCATCAAAGGTACGGTCATGCAAAACAGGACTTGTTTGGAAAAGAATGAATTAATGAGAAAATGTTACATAACAAACATAAGCTTTATTATTACATATTCTCTGAGGTAATTAGAATGTTAGCCTTTTCCAAAAAGACAAAAAAATGTGGTTCAATTTGAAAGTTGTTGCAGACGACACATCATTAATAAGTAGATAACAGCTGCATTTATGTACAATGCAACATAACATATTTGAGCAAAAGTATAAACTGTTGTGGACCTTGGTTATCGCGTTTTCTTCTTTCTCCAATAATTCCCAATGACTTATCTAACTTAACACAGGTGTTTTTGGGAAATGTTTAATTTGCAGACAGGCATAGACAGAATGACAGATGGGTCGAAAATACAAAACAATATAATTATCCCAATTAATTATCTTTTGATAAACAGAGAGTCAATGGCAGAAAATTAAGTGAGCAGTGTTCGTTCTCCGGTTTGGTATGTATCGCAGTCTTGTGAATTTTGGTATACCATGGGTAAGATTCCGCCTATCTATTTTAATGCAAGTCTGTATATTATTCGATAAAGTCCCTAAGTATTATCGTATATTATCTGGTTTCATTTTCCCATGATACAAGAATACAATAAAGGACTTGCTCTTCAAACTCAACATAGCAATTGCCAAAAACTGATCACTGTTTTACTTAAACAATGGAATTAACAATTATAGTTCCAACGTTGCGCTTAACTGAACGAGGGTGTCTTGGTATTATGTAGCTACACGTTCTCTCGCTATTAAATCTGCATGGTCAACATCACTACTACTTGAGTTTTTGGAGTCACTCCGAGTCAGGAGGCACAATTGGATGACCATATATATCAACAATATCCTCAATATCTGTAGGTATGTCCTCCGCATTAAAGAATTGTCAGAAAAACTATCGTCATTTATTATCGCTTGTTTTTTCTGAACATAGAATTCACGACGATCCCGTCCATACAGTAAAAATCTTCCTCGCATACGCTTTCTACCTTCGACTGCGTTTTATAAAGTGGCACATGGGGCTGAAACACTTCTCAGGGATTGTGCTCATGTATGTTCGTTGAATTGATAGCAAGTATGGGCTGTAGTATAGGCAGTGGAGGATAGTCGTCGTCGGAAGAACAATCAACTCATAAGCCTATGAAATATAAAATATATATTAGATTTAAGTGTGAAATTGAGACTGATTGATGATATACACAGAAAGGTAATACTAGCTCTGATTATTTGTTTTCTAAATAAAGTTTCTGACAATTTTAATAAAAATTTTCAAAGTTTATCTAAAAGCAAACAAAAAAAACGAAAACAAAAAAACACCATATAATTATGTTTGGACATGGTCGATATGTAGGCAATGTAGCAAATTGATATGTGATGATTATTTTAGTACTGAGACACAGGTCTTAGACTTTCATCAGCTGATTGCTAAATCTAGTACAATTCAGTATTGATAGATAAATTTTGTGCATTTCCTTTCATTTAGGAATAGTCTAAGTGTAAAAATCCAGATACGTTTCAACAACGTTCACAAAACGTTGTTGGTACTTTAGTATACGTAAGACCGAGGACAAAAATTGATACCCCGTATCAAGGCTTTCAGTTATCTAATAACCTCAACACGTGTAAACTACTAGTACACACGAACAATGAATGTTAGATCTACTTTTCTATCTGAAAAGTTTTAAATGACGTTTTCAGGACGTACTGAAACGATGTTGTTATAGGTGATGTATAAATAAATCTATTTTGAGACAAGAAAATTGAAAAACAATGTCTCACATACATTAAATGTCAAATAGAACAACTTGTACTTCAAACTAAGATGAGTCACTTATAGATAATAAGATTTAGAACAGTTTGGTGAAGTATCCAAGCTGAGTTTCTTCAAAATTTGCAAAACACACATTATTTACTCATCCGTGTTAAAAATTAATCGTTAAAATGCGGTTATTGAAATAAAGAATATTTCAATGATCGACTTACCCAATGTTTCCTTTAGAATTACCGGTGTGAATATGGATGAAATGTGGTTTGTACTCTTTCAACGTTAGCACTCTGTCAACATCAACAAAATGGCGCCCGAAAATTTGTGGTTTAAAATAAAAGTACTCGGATGTTTGTGGAAACGTTTTTAAAACGACTTACAAACGTCAGTTTACTTTCTCTTTTAAAATGATGAAATATTTGACTGAAACTTTCACGATATGAAGCATGCAGTAATCATTGTTTAAACTTGTTTCACGGATTTTATAAAGATGCAAACCAAAAGAGCCCACGCTTGCATCAAAACCTTTCGTTTTGAAAACGTGTAAAAAACGTGGCGATCAAGTTGCTACAAATAATGTTAGAAGAAAACGCATTCAAACGTGTCTAATACGTTTTTACATAAAATTTAAAAATGTAAAGCACTGTAAAAGTTAGATCTAGGAATGTATGAACTAGAAATTTAATATTCGAATTATCAAGAATATTAAACACATTAACCCATGTACATGCATGTATAATTTCATAGTTGACGTTTTCATACATGGCATTTTGATTAAGTTTGCTGAACGTTGTGTAAACATACCTAGATCGTCTTTAAAACACAAATCATCACCAAAACGTTTTCGGAACCACCAATTGCAAACATCTGCATTGCTGTTAAGTGTCTTATAAACCAAAACAAATATCTATTTTCGTCTCGCGAATAATGAAGTAGAATCAAACATTCATGATGAGCAGCATGACGTTTACTTTTTCAACTTGTAGCAAAACCTTTTTGAGGCGTGGTACAAACATAGCTTTGAAGGTTCTGTAATACGCATGAAAAAGAAAACATTATAAAAACGTTTTTGAGACGAATTAAAAACGTTCACTGTAGAAGATAAGCAAAATAAGGGTTTCAATATTCAAAATAAGTCTTACTATCATGAAAGTCAAACAAAACGTTACAATTTAAACCTATGATACCATTTCCATGTTTTCATATTTATCGTTTTCATCAAGACCTGATTTGGTTGTGGTTTAAGTGTGTCGTCTCTACGTATTTAATACGTACTTACGATGAAAACACGTTGTCAAAACGAATGAAACACGTTTTCCAATCCAAGACTTGTAGAGAACGTCATCGTCACCAAAACCTATTGTTTACTTGAAAACGTAATAACCCGGTCTTCAATACGTTTTTAAAACCGAACGTGCTATAAAACGTTATGAAAACGTTTTAGAATTAATTTTCCATGTAGTTTTCTTTTAGTATTAATAAAGTTTTCAACACATTTGTGAAAACATTTTCCGAATGTCAGTCGAGGGGGCACTTTATCGGGGTAATAATACGTCACCAACACGTCTGTTGGAAACTTTTGCAGGTATTTAAGGTAGAAACGTTTTGAGGCCGTTGGAATGCAGTCATCAAAACGTAATAATCTGGTTCTCAATACGTCTAAGTTGCAAAAGGGTTAAACGAAATGTTCTTAAATCTAAATGACAACGTTTTCCAAACGTCTCGGAAGGGGACACTTTTAGGGATACGAAAACGTCTTCAACTCAGTATGAAAACATTAGAATGGTGGCTTCGAAACTTCTTCAACACGTTTCCAAAACCAAACGTTCTTTAGACGTTATAAAAAATGTTATTTTCAAGTTTCCATGCAGTTTGCTATTGGTATTTTTAAGTAAAAACGTTTTAAAAACGTTAGAATGCACTTATGAAAACGTAATAATCCGGTCGTCAATACGTTTGTAAGACCGAACGTCCTATAAACGTTATGAAAACGTGTCTGCCAAGTTTTTACAAATAATGTCAGCAGGAAACGTGTTAAAAACGTGTTGAACACGTTTTTTATAAAAAAAAATCAAAAACTACATACACTGTAAAAGGTGCGGATGTATGAAATAGGAATTAAATGTTCGAATTATCAAGAATATTACAAACATGAACTTATGATACATGTATATGATATCCGTGTTGATGTTTTTGTACATTCCATTTTGATTAAGGTTGGTTGTGGTTTAAGTACGTTGTGTAAACGTATCTAATTCGTCGTTAAAATGCAAATCACAACCAAAACGTTTCTAAAACGTTTTCTGAACCGTCAATTGCAAACATCAGCATTTCGGTTGTTTTTCTAATAAACTAAAAAAAAAAACACATAAAAAAATATTATCTTCACGCGAATAATGAACTATTTGAATCAAACATTCATCAAGTTAAGCATTGCATAAACTTTTTTAACTTGTAGCTAAACCTTTTGAAAAACGTTTTGAAAACGTAACCATGAAGGTACTTTAATATACATGGAAAAGAAAACGTGTTTAAAATGTTTTTGAAACGAATTAAAAGCGTCATCTTTAAAACATAAGGGAAATAAGAGTTTGAATATTCAAAATGTGTTTAACTATCAAGAAAGTCAAACAAAATGTGATATTTTACCAATATCAATATCATTTCCGTGTTTGGATATGTGTAGTTGTCATCAAGTAACGAGTTGGTTTTGGTTTAAGTACGTCGTCTTTACGTAATTCAATACGTCTTAAAGATAAAAACACGTCGTCAAAACGTATTAAAAACGTTTTCCAAACCAAGACTAGTAAAAAACGTCTTCGTCACCAAAACCTATTGTTTACTGGGTAATATCAATAAGAACAAACATAACATTTTGAAATGATTTTGTTTTCTCAGAATGCAACTTAAGAGCTCGAAAAAATGAATTACATACTGCCAAGTACTGGACAGAAAAATGAACAATAATAAAACGCTAAAAAATAGGAAGGAAATGTCAAGTATTTGTTCATTTATATAAGCGAAAAAAAGTTATGTTTAAATTTTGCATGCGTTTTTTATTATATTGATGGCCTTATTCATACTCAATAAAATAAAAATACAGGTTTCCATATTTTTGAAGAAAAGAGAGAGTAAATGTTTTCTCCATTCAATTCTTCCAAGACTACTTGATGAGCTGGACAAAGACAAGGTGCGTTATTTTTTGGATAAATGTTTCTTTGTTATAAACGATTTGGGCAAAAGGGTATTTGCTATTTATTATTACTTTATCATACCTAGATATATTTGAAGACTAATCACTGTATTTTTCCTAAACTTTGCAACTGCAACTTTATACAAATCGTAGTTAGGATTTTTTTAAGACAGGCGACTATCTACTTACGTAACAGTTAGATAAGACATACATTAAACATTTATAAATCTCTCGTTTTACTAAGCCAATGGATATGGATGCAATTTCTGTTTCCAAATTTTTAAATAAAACTTGCATATGACTAGTCCTAGGAGAATAAGAAACCGATAAATGATGGAATATACTTTTGTCATTATTTTTTATTTAAGGATGAATCTGCCAACACTCGTATTAATTTTGATAGTTATCTGTCATGGAGGCCCACTGGATGGTACTAGCCAACTTACATTGCCTGAGAATCTATTTAAATGGTGTCCATTTTCAACGTTTTGTGGACAAAGGATGCCAGTTAACAATCAAACAGAACTCCCTACACACAGAAAAAGTATTATGCCCTGTTGCTCATCTTGCTCCTGCTCTCAAGATTGTGGTCGTACAAGAAACTGCTGTACTGATGAATACGACCTATATAAACTTGACGAAACTTTGGGTACGATTTGTAAACAATTGCTGTCATATGAGGACCTTCCAAAAGAACCATTCTATCACATAATCAACAAATGCCCAAATCGTTCCGAACTTTGTAGTCCACAAACAGATGACAACGATGAATATTACTTTCCTGTTTATTCTAAAGGTACTGGTATGATTTATTACAATGAGAAATGCGCTGAATGCAACCAACAATATAACAGTATTCGATTCAATCAAATGTTTATATGCGATAAACAATCAGCATCTTATTTCGGATCACTGTTCAAAAAATCTGGCTGTACATTAAGATTTAGAATACCAAATGGAGTTGATGTAAGTTCAGAACTGTGCTATCCAAACGTAAGAAATGAATGCTTTCCGCAAAATGGATCGGAAGCCTTGCAGCATCTGTGCGACTCTTTCAACGCTACATTTCACACCAGAGGAATTATGAAGTATAGAAATGTGTTTTGCTATCTGTGTAGCTCGAAAAGAGAAATTAATCCGGAAAGCATGCTACAAGACTTTGACTTCTGCCCCGATGACTCTGATGAAAAAGGTTTCGGTGGAAGTACATTTGCGATTGTTCTTGACCCGAAAATCAATCACCAAAGAGACGAGGACTATCTAAGATCAGCGCCATTTCCAGAATGGTGTGGTATGTCGAAAGATAAGGTAATTAATTGATAGCATGTAACAAATTGTTTAGACCATTTTTAATCAAATGGATCAATGCGAATAATTCTCCTAATGTATATTGTTAGTGAAGTATACTGATTTCCTGCACGTTTCATTACATTATACTTGGTTGAATCGCATTTATTCTGATTATTTACAAGTGTGTGCAGATCTAGTTTGGAAAAGCGTAAATGAAAGAAAGGAACTTTGAAATTCACTTAGAATTTAATCAGTCGTTTTGGGTGCGAAATCAAAGTGATACGAAAGCTCAACCTTACCATACATTTTAATGGCAAATGCAAAGCGGATAATCACGTGATAAAGCAATTTTATAAAATCTTTAATAATTTTGTTAATACGGGCCCGATTTGAATTCGTAAGCACAGAAGGTGGACAAACGTCACGCATTATATGGGTGTGGTGTATTTTTGAAAAATTAACTGATAGAAAAGTTATTAAATTTTGGTTTATCTTCAGTATTTTTTTATCATTTGATTTTTCAAAAATCTACAAAGTTCGGCTTATTTCTGACATTTTCCTACGTTCTCTGCTTCAAACCAAAATCAAATTATTCAAGTATTTACTACAAAAATATTGACGACTTTCTGAAATTCTGAGTCATGTGATTATCCTTCGTGATTTTTTCCTTTCACTTATACTTTGTTTTTTACCAGAAAGAATGCCGGTCAGTGTTTTGCCCTGAAGGCCACATCTTTATAGAGGGTAAATGTCGGGTATATGGTAGACGGTGGTACTTCAACAAACTTGGATTCAATGTTCGACTTTCAACTCCCTCCGGTCACAGAAAATGTTCGCTCACAGACTTTCCTGTTGATACAAGATCATTAAAAACTAGCATCTACATTGAACGACCAGGGTTTGAACAATACGACTTGAATTTGTACTACAATCTCGAAACTGATAACCTCACAGTCAGATACTTTCTTGCAGTTTTGATGTATGATAAAATCAGCGTTGAACCGAAGTCGTTCGTAGAAAACATTAGGACTTCACTAAGCACTCGTTGGAAGTTGTACCTTGATGAAAAAATGTATACGCTTGTGCCTGAGTTAGACAAATACGTGAGATATGAACAAGTACCTAGTGCTGACGGTGTGAAGATATCGCCTGCCTGGCAATTATTTCCTTCATCATTTAGTGACGAAGACAAGCAAAAGGAAAATTTAGAAATCATGAAGTTGCTCCACGGTAATATATCAGAACTTGCAACTGTGACATCCAGCGAAGCATTTTTCATTACAAAACTGTTTCTGTGTAACCTTGTAGAATTATTAGATAACGAATATGATGACCTCTCCACGCGCCTTTCTCTAAATAACGGAAGCACGCACATAGAAGATGGGGAATATACATGGGTTCTAATAGAAGATGACCAATTCAGAGCTCGCATCTGTCTTCGGGATTTGCCAGGTTATTCTGGGACAATGTCTGTCACTTTTTCGAAAGTGTATTGGAATATTTTTATTCTAAAAGTATACATCACTATGATCTTTTCACTGTTTTGGTTAATCATGTAGAGATGTCTAAAGACGTGGCGCATATAATCAAGTTTTCGTAGGTGCATTTTCTGTTCATTTATGTAGAATGTCTCTTTTTAAGGCCAGTTAACAATGACATGAAAACTTAATTTTGTACTGATACTTGAAACGAAGTCAAAATCTACATTTGATGTCATGATCAGCATGATCTATATTGAAATGTTTGCAAAAATATAGACACAACAATACCCCAGATAGGTATTTCTTAACATCCGAGATGTAACATTATAACTTTACTTTCCTATTGAACTTCCATTTAGATTAATTATCCCCATCATTTATCAATAAAACTCCATAGTTTTAAATGTATTTCAAGTAAGTATTGTTCACCAAACCCTTTTTTGTCTTTATAAATGAAAAGATAGAAACGTTTCATATTTTTTTTGTTTTAAATATTATTTTCAGAAAAATAATAATGCAATATAACAAGCATTCTGAAATATTCCATAGCAATACAAAATCCCCTATTGGTTTTATGTATGCATATCCTCAGAGACGTATCAATACCTGCAAATGTTTAGAAGGTAAATCCGGACAGCTATAATTTCCAAGTAAATTCCAGCAGCGATATCTTCCTTAACCCTTTCCCAGACGGCAAAATTTTCGGGTGGTTCAATTCAAATGCTGATGCAGACGACAAATATATGTCAATCAAGATAGGATTTGTGTACAATATAGCTCAGAAAATATTGAGGCAAAAGGAGAAACTGCTGGTTATCAGCAGTTTCTTCTTTTGTTTCAATATTTTCCCAAAACTTTTCTATTAAGGACGTCAAAACCAGGTCTTGTTTGGGAAAGGGTTAAAAATCAACGGACCGGAACTAAACTTATACAGGCGCTGTTTCACTTAGATGCAAATTCAAACGCCAATAAAGTCAGCTCAATATCTACAAGCGATTAGAGAAAAAAGTCCGGAAAATGTAATTTCACAGACATTTGCTAATCCCAAGCAGTCATATCTTCCTCAAAAGTCAAGGAACAGGAACACAACTCAAACTTGTTCGGTAACTAAGTTTTGGGAATTCATACCTACATGCATTTAGAAACAAGTCCGGAAAACGGTAGTATCCCTAAATATTTTTATGCCCAACATCCGTATCTTCCTAAAAAATCAATAGACTGGAACAACACTCAAATTGTGCTGTCTCAAATAGTTGCACACTCGCATGTAAAAATCAACTGAATATCTTCAAGTCTTTAGGGCAAATTCTGGAAAACTTTAATTTCCCAGTAAATTTCAAAGTCCAATATCCGTATCTTCCTTAAGAATTAATGAACCCTAACGAAACTCAAATACATATACAAATGTATATTGTGTAATTTATTAATGCGCACTATTACGTCGTAAATCAGCACAATATCTTCAAGCGTTTAGAAATAAAGTCCGGAAAACTGTAATTTCTTAGTAAGTTTCTTAGTCAAGGATCCATATCTTCCTCAACGAATTGAAATGAAACTCAAACTTGTTCTGTAAATCATTGATATGCACTAATGTACCAAAATCAGCATAATATCTAAAATGTTTTATGAAAAATGGAAAACGTATTGATAACAGAAAGACTGACAAACCTAAAGTCACATTCGGCTTCGCCGGTAGGGGACTAAAATTGTATCCTTACTTAAAAGATGAAAGTATTTTTGGAAATGTAGATAATAATGTTCAACCGCCCCAGTTATCGGGATTTGTCATTAACAATTAACAATTAACAGCGAACATTGATCAAGATTCCTCCAACTTTGGATCTGTTTAGTGTGTCCATTAATACTAATGTATTTATTTGTAGACAAATTCGTAAACAAAATAGTATGTCTCATATGTGTAAATTAAGCATGGATATATTCTTACTAATATATTTTCAGTGTTCTACATAAACATCCACATAACTAGTAGAAATATCACACTTTATTTTGTTCTTAATCGTTATATGGTGTGGGAACATGCCACTGGATAACACGTTGATGTGATTGTCAGATTTGTTGTCAATTTTGTTTGGTTAGCAATATTGATAACAAATCAGGTTTACAAGTATCAACCGATATATATTCTGATTTTTTTCGGGAGAAAGGGCGGAGCCTAGTAAACGGTTATTACATTGAAGATTGAGGAGAAACAGCGTTTTCAATTAGCGGTAAATCGTCGGTGTTATTGTTAATTATTGTAACTGCAGCTTGAATCAAGCTGTATTTACGAGGTTTTTTAATAACACGTTTTACAATCGCACAGTCTTTCAATTTCGAAATGTTTTCATGCTCGTGCCGCACGTTTTTCCCTTATGTTAACCAAGGTATCGAGAAGTAAACTCGTCGAATAACCTTTTGGCTTAGCCACACCCTTTCAGGTGAATAAAAACGCAATATATCATATAGACCAGGGGCCTAACTCACCAATAATTCTGAATCGATTCCATAATCCAATTCCAAAGGCCCGGTCACATACGATTCCGCGGCCGTTCCGCGTCCGTATCACGGCTTAAAGGCTAACAAGCTTGGCAGTTTATTGCACTGTATATTGGAAGAAAATCATTAAATTAACGTGTTTTATAAAAGATCCGCCAAACTCGGTTGTTTTAAAAGTTTTATTTGCTTTTCTTTACATCGTTGAAAAACTGATTTTCGAGAAAATAAAGATCGGCAATTTCCGTAAAATTGCCACGGATCGACGTCATCAATGGCTTGACTCCTCCCCCAATCTAGAACATGAGGTGTCTGACAAAGATAATGTGTTCGACTTTTCTGTCATATAGCGAAGTCTCAGTTTTTATCCATTTCTCGATCGTAAGAGTAATACAGACAAACTTAAACCATTCTTTGGCACATTCCTTAATTCACTTACGACCTATTCTTTGACTGTTTTAACATTTTTTTCTAACATTTACTGAGGACGAATTCCGTGTTTTGAGTATCGATTGGGGAAGTCGCTTTATGACAAAAAAGTCGGACATTTAACTTTTTTCAGAAATTTCAGACTTTCCGGGAAATGACCCATGACTGCCCGTTTTTCCCGCCATGACGTCATTCAGTGGCCAGTATGACGTCATAATTTCAAGTCGAAAGTTTAGCGTATTTTCTTCGGCAAAGATCGGAAAAGACCAAAATATCCAATCTAAAAGACAAAATAAAACACTTCTAATGTTGGAAAATTGTAGAAACTATGATATTTTGTTAATAGTAAGGTGTTCTTTCGGCACAAGACTTTAAATTTGCCAATCATCGGACACTTTAAATGAGCCACCCGTGGAATGGACGCCGTTGGACGCGATGCGGCAGTGATACGGCCGTGCTATGACAGTGATACGGACGTGGTAGGACGCGGAATGAAATCGAAAATGTTATAGACGTGGTATTTTTTTTGAATTGCACAGAAAATTTACCGCGGCCAAACCACGGCTGACAGACGCGGTGAGGCAGTGGAACGGACGCAGAATGGCAGCGGAATGGACGCGATAAGCAGTGCTCCGGCAGTGCTGTGGACGCGGAAAGACGCGGAAATTGAAATGTATTGACCAACGATAGAATCAGCTACCCTTGCATCTCTTTGCGGGCAAATGTCTTTACTGGAAGCAACAGTAACAGGAAAATGGGTTCCTCCCTGTACTGACTTGGGATCTTCTTTTTTTTAAGAATCCTTACATCTTTTTTGTTCCTTTTTGCTAGCTTGTTTGACAACTTTTCTGTTTTAGCATGATAAGCTTTTGTTCAATATCTAAATTTTCTGTAAAGTATAAAGACTAGCCGTGTTCGACTGCCTTGGTGATAGTTCAGGTCAACTCTGTGGCTTATGGTAGGTTCCCTCTACCGATCAAATTTACTCGATGAAACTCGACCAATCGATCGATTACAAATCGAGTTTGGTCGACATGGGTAATAAGAATTGGCCAAGGTTATCGAGCGTGATCTGTATTGCCCAGGCTTCTTACTCGATTGCATGCATTTCAAAATATTCGTTCGAGATCGAGTAGAAAATTGATTGGGACGCGACTTTTTGATCGGGTAGGAGATAGGGTAGTATATCTGATCAAGGATCAATCGTACCTGGAGATTAAGTGTGATGGAGTTGATATATATCTTACACGAGTAACACGACCTGCACCAAACCTGCAGTCTATCTCCTCGACTTGTACTTATATGATTCTTAACTGCATTCCATTCAGCTCGACCTCTGCGTTATCTTGCTAATTGATAAAATCGACAACAGAAGTCGGGGGTTGATCGACTAGAGATCGAGAAGAAATAATTTGGTAGGGGTTTAACGGGAAACTTGATCTCATCGGCAGTGTTCCTAGAATTAAGTTCTCCTGGCAAAACCAAACTAATTATAGGCTACCATTGCCGATCAATTCAACTCAATCGCTTGAATTCCCCGACCAATCAACTTTTTCTCGATCTCTAGCCGATCATCCAGACTTCAACAGGCGATTTCATCGGATTGGCAAACGAAGCAGAGAACGAGTTAACCGAAAAAGTGTACAGATTCAATCGAGTACAAGTCGAGGTTATCAAGTGTAAGTTGGGTGCTGGTCGAGTGAAAGATATTAACCCGACCACACTCGATTCCACGATACTATCATTTCCCAATCGGGTCGACTTTCTATCCGATCAATACACAGCCGCTTCCCGGTCGATTTCTACACTCGATCACACACAAATATTTTTTACGATTAAATAATCCGAGAAAGAAACCGTAGCGATTCAGATCAAGATCGCTTACCTGGCCATTCCCGATTAACTATGCCGACCTAAACTCGATCGCTTGATTGGGCTTGATCGAGTTGATCTGGTTGACAGTGAGAGCCTAGCATAAATGACGTCTGGATCTTTAGACAATCAAAACACGACTTCTACAGTCGTTTTGATAGGTTGAATCGAGTACAAGTCGGGGTGACCGAATGCAGGTTGGGTACAGGCCGGGTAAAAGATATCAATACGATCACACTTGACCTTCAGATACGACAGGCTCTCTATTAGATCTTCGTACCGATCAATACATATTCGTTTCCAGATCAATCTCCTACTCGACCGCAAACGAGATTTTTTCACTTGTCGAAATATTTGAGTTAGAAGTCCGAGCGATGTAGATAAAGGTCGATCACCCAAGCTACTCCTCATCACCCATACTGACCGAACTCGATCTGTTAAAGATCGCTTGATATGGTAAGTTTTATCTGATCTGCAGTAAGAAAATAATATTATATGAGTTTCGGGTTTAGCCGCGATTAGGAAGAGGAATGGCAGTGCAATAGCCGTGCTATGGCAGTGATTCAGACGCGATGTGGATGCGGTATCTTGTCGCGCGTTTTAACACTTGACGTGGTTGGAAGTTTTAGGCCGTGCCACGTCCATTCCGCGTCCATCGCACGGCCAAAACAAAATTGATCCAAAGTTACCGCGTCCTTCCACGTCCAAAATATTTTCAGATGTTTTAGCCGTGATATGAACGCGGAATGACCGCGGAATCGTATGTGACTGGGCCTTAAATCATAACAAACCATCTTAATTCAGTAGGTCTAAATTATATTTTTAATTGGACGTCCGAAAGGACGTACAATTCTTATAACCACTTTTGGACAGGCGAAATGGGTTTTCATTACCAAAAAACCCTTTCTCAGACTCAATTGCCAGTTGACCAAAATTCAAAATAGAGTTTGCGACCATACAGGAAAACTGTCGTATCTTTTCCTACTTTCTGTGTTCTCTAACAAATACTATAAGATTCATTGGCCGATTCAATTCATGCCACGTCTTAACCAACTTTACGATCTTTTTTCGATTTAATCATTTTCTTGTAGTTTTTTGACTTTCGTAATATTTATTGTGTAAAGGGTAAGATCTTTAGAAAGCGATACATGCATACACTATGGTTATAATGTAAACAGACACCCTATATCATCAGCAGCAGCGATAGCTCAAACGGGAAAGGATTAACCTCGCAACCTTTTTTCAGTTTGAAATTTGGAACGCCGTTGGTTCAAAACCAGTTCGGATTATTTCTTCTGTAAAACGTTTGTTTTTCTTGATGTGTTTACTGAAAACACACATTTTAGAATGATTACCCAATTTAATGCACGTATTGTGTATGATAGGTTCCTTTTCTTTGATCATTGTTGTTTAAGTCTTTGACATATTTAAAGGAACGGGGTTTCCACGAGACGCACTTTGGAACCAGGGTTTTGAAATTGATTATCGGGGAGTGAGTTCATTTCGCAACTCGGGTTCGACTCGATGGCAAATCGGGGTTCCATCTGAACCGCCTCAGATGAGACACTAGTTAAATCCGCCTATTCAGAAAAATAGTTTCTCTTGCGAGTTTTTTTTCTCCAGCATCTTTTTATCACTGATATTCGACAGTATCGTGACCTATTTACATACTGATCGATGATCATGACAACAATGATTATTACTAGTATAAGACTAAGTGACAGCGATCTGTATTTATTTCGTTTAAGAGACCCGTTTACGTGTATTGAGCTAAGAAGATGAAGCAATGGGTCTGCAACAGATGGTACCTGGATGATCGTATAAAAAAATGTTTACAGATAGGGACATTGCTATTCTCAAATTTTCGTTGATAATGATATGAAGATTTAAATTGCTTATTGTACTCCACTGCCATTTTCCCGACGGCACGTTCCCAATTTCTTCTTTTTATGCACATCTGTAGATGTAAGGATGCTGCGGTAGTACTTGTATGAGGAATCCATGGTTAGGTGCTCCAATTCATCTGGTATTTTGTTTCAGGAAAAGTATGTATTGAATTTGTTTTGTAACCACAACCAGGGAAAACTGCTACCGTGTTTTTTTCTTTTTTTACTCTAAACAGGAATAAAAATCAAAGTGCTTGGAGCACTATATTTAGACGCCTCTCATTGATTGAGCGGAATTGTATGTAAATGATCGGCGTTTCATTACTTTATTTCGTTGAATTTGTGTTAAGATCGATTCTAAATCACTGCGGTCGTTTTTTCGCCAACGATGGTGGAGATAGAAGTCGAACAAGAGTGCCATGGTCACAATATACGCCGCCACTTATAAAACTTGAGACAAAAAAAATGACATTGACAAGGATTTATAAATATTCACACAAAAACCTGTAAAAAGTTGTGTTCACAAAAAGGTTTTTATAAATATCCAGTCAAAAACCTGGAAGGAATTGTGTTCACGAGACTGAAATATCATTAAGCCCTAGAGACTAAGATTGAAGGGGGCATAACTCAGGCAAAAATCAATGAACCATAAAATCCTTACTTCATGCACATCTACCAATTAAGGTAATAACATCCACCAAGTTTCATAAGGATCCAGTCAGAATCTTAGAAGAAGTTGTGTTGACAAGGCTGCAATTTCAATCAGCCCCAGAGACTAAGTTTTAAGGGGGAATAACTCTAGAAAAAATCAATGAACCATAAAATCCTTCCTTCATGCAAATCTACCAATTGAGGTGATTGACCAAGTGTCATTAATATCCAGCCATAAACGTAGGAGGACTTGCGTTGACAAGGCTGCAATTTCAATAAACCCCACAGACTAAGTTTTAAGGGGGCATAACTCTGGCAAAAATCAATGAACCATTAAAGTCTTCCTTCATGCACATCTACCAATTAAGGGAATAACATTGACTAAGTTTCATTAAGATCTAGCCAGAAACTTAGGAGGAGTAGTGTTGACAAGGCTGCAATTTCAATAAGCTCCAGAGACTAAGTTTTTAAGGGGCATAACTCTGGCAAAAATCAACGAACCATAAAATCCTTCCTTCATGCACATCTACCAATTGAGGTGATAACATTGACCAAGTTTCAAGAAGATCCAGCCAGAAACTTAGGAGGAGTTGCGTTGACAAGAAAAGTGGACGGACGTACGGACGGACGGACGGACGGACGGATGGACGGACGGACGGACATACGGACGGATGGACGGACAGACGGAGAAGATGACGCCAATATACGTCCGCCTTCGGCGTCGTATAAAAAAAGATGATTAAAAAGAACACTGTCTGAGTAGAATTCGAACCCAGGGCCTTCCGGATATAACATGTGTAAAGAGTACAAGGTGAGTGCTCTGCTAAGTGAGCTATCGCGGCTTTCATTTATGTAGCGCGTTGGCTTACATTTTGAATAAATTGCTTTGTAGCGTACTTTATAAAACCAATGAAAAGTATAACTGGCGACAATACTCATAGTAAACCGAAACAAGAAGACAAAAGTGCTAATCGCATGGCCTTAATTGAATTTGGTAATCAAATTAATAGTGATTATTCATAGCGACAAATCAGTTGTCTTGAAACGGCAATCAAATCAATTTGAAGCCTGAGAAGGGTTTTCTGGTATTAAAGCCGATTTCGTATGTCCGAAACCGATCTTATAGAATTAAACACAGAAGAATGAATAAAATATCTTTCGTTCATGTACAATCCCGCTCAATCAATCAGAGACGTCCAATTACAGTGCTCTCAGCACTTTGATTAAATACACGTAACCATTATCATTGTTTACTTCTAATATTTTTATACATCTTTCGTAACTAACCAGCAGAAATGAAATGACCTCGGTCAGTTACTATAGAAAATAGACGCTTCGAGAACACAAACGAAATTTACATGAATACATGCTACATATGTATACCTATTGCTCTTGAATTATTTAAGGATTCGAAATAGTCCAAAAGGGAGCATTATAGCTCTTTGGCCTATCTCGAATTCTTAAATAATTGGGAAGGATTAAGTACATATATGTAACATTCATTCATGTAAATGTCCTTTGTATTTTTGAGGGGTCAATTTCGTATTATTTTCTTCTTTAAGCATAATCTTGAAATCTTGCACGGTGAATCACCTTTTGTGAAGTGTATTTACAAGTGCATACATGTAACTTAATGCATTTCATATGGCTAGAAAGTAGTGTTTTTAATGATGGGTCATATACCTTAAATCGACAGTCACTTACTTTCGAATCAGTCATTTTGTAAAAGTAAATCTTATCTAGAGAAAACGATAATACCATTAACTTTTTCTACTATTCAAACCGTTTACACAACAGCCAAATGAAACAGTGATCAAAGCTGTTTTATACCACAATAGTGGTGTTGATGAATGCAGTCTTTGAAATAATTCGCAAAGAATAATTCGGTAAAACAAAGAGATCAGGGGGTTCAGACAGGCGTATTCAATTATAAACTCCTTTCCATTATGTCGAAAACCGACAAAGCAACATTTATAAGAAATGAAAATGGCGGATTGTTCAAAATGGACTTGACAATTAGGAGTTCTAGATTTGGCGCCCATTGTTGATTTGAGAGAAGATCTACACTCACAAGATTTGTAGATCTACGACATTTCCTGACAATGTATATGACTTTATCAACGTTCGTGTTTGGTATTTGTTATGTATGCACCTTTAGCCTTCATATTTGTCATCTTAATTTTGGAATTTCCTCTTGTATATTTTTAGAACTGGGTGTTTTGTCAACAATTGTCTAAGTAAACAAAAATAAAATGTTTACTATTTACTGATATGATTTAAGAAGCTTCTGGAGGCTGATAGAAATTTTGGAAGCTTTTGAATATAAGATAAACATGTTGTTTATTTTCCATTCGGCTTGTGGAACCTTCTAGAATGATGTATTGGAAACTTTAGAACATTCTTAATTTTCTGGGATATTCTATATTATATAAAGGGAATAGTCTAGAAAAAGTTAACACATTTTATATAAGTTGTTTTCTCAAACCTTCTGGAATATTCCCTAGTAGCATATATATAGATGAGCAAATCACTCTTCGTTCATTAGTTTTCTTCGTTCATTAGTTTTGATTTGGTCACTAGTTCTTACTAATTCATACAAAATTGTCAGACTAAAAGGGGATTATTAAATTACTATAAGTGTGTTTCATACTTCAAGTGGTGCAACTATTCATTGTGGATTTAAACTGGATTAAAATTTAGGACTCTGGAATTTACATACAATTAAGGTAGTGCATCTTTTATCTTTTTTTAAAACAAAACTTTGTAATTATTGTTAATAAATTGTTCTTTGTAAAGTTTGTTGCTGGCTTCTTAGTTCTTGTTACCCTTGGGCCGTAACAAGAAATTGGGGGCTCGTCCGGGATACGAATAGCAGACGAACAGACTTACAGTTATTGATTTAATTCTGCTTTTCAAAATTATTTCACTGTTCAAGCTAGTCTTTACTTTACTGTTTTGTAGTATTTATTTACCTTTATACTTGAATACAGCAACAAGCTATCATGTCTTTTGATTTAGAGAAATTTACGAGTGACCCTTCTGTGGAGTTATTGAATTTGGGTAAAAAGACTGACTTGCTCAATATTGCCAAGTACTTTGGATTAACAGAGGTCAAATCTTCTTTAAGTAAACATGAAATTAAGAACATTTTGGTTCAATATTTTGTTGATAAGGAAATTTTCAATGAAGAGGCTCTTTCTCTCATTGTTGATGTTCCATCAACTGTAAGTTTGAAAGAGCTCGAGTTAAAATTTCAAGAGAGAGAAAAAGAAAGGCAATTTTTAGAAAGAGAAAAAGAAAGAGAAAGGGAAAGAGAGAGAGAAGAAAGAGAATTTCAGGAAAAAGAAAGAGAAAGGGAATTTTTAGAAAAAGAGAAAGAAAGGGAAAGGGTAGAAAATGAGAAAGAAAGAGAATATCACTTAAAATTTAGAGAATTAGAAATTCAGGAAAGAGCAAATCAGCCGAAACCTATTATTGATTATGGTTTTGATGTGACGAAACACATTAGGCTTGTTCCTCCATTTCAAGAAAAAGAAGTTGATAGATATTTCTTTCATTTTGAAAAAGTTGCCGAAAATCTAAAATGGCCTAAAGAGCATTGGACTTTACTCCTTCAGAGTGTTTTAGTAGGAAAATCTCGTGATATTTACACACAGTTAAGTAGCGAACAAAGCTCTGATTATGCCACTGTCAAACACCTGATTCTTAAAGGTTATGAGCTGGTCCCAGAAGCATATAGACAAAAATTTAGAAATTGTAGGAAAGAACCTGGCCAGACTCACATTGAATTTGCTAGAAATAAAGAGCAATTATTTGATAGATGGTGCTATTCCAAGAAAATAGATAAAAGATACGATAATCTTAGACAACTTTTGTTAGTTGAAGAGTTCAAACGTTGTATTCAAACCGACGTTAAATCTTTCTTAGACGAAAGACAAGTCCAAACGATAGATGAAGCAGCTCGCTTAGCTGACGACTACTATCTTTTACATAAAAGTTCTTTTACAAACAAAACAAAACCCGCTTCCTCACATCCCCAAAATAAATTGTCTGGTGATTCATCTAGCTTGTCTAGTCAATCATATTCACCCAAACCAAAGTCTACTGGTGAAACCAAAGTTCAAAACCCTTTATCTCAAATACAATGTACCTATTGTAAGAAATATGGTCACCTTGTTTCAGAATGTTTCAAATTAAAAAGGAAAAAGGAACTGGATGAAGCCAAACCTACAGGGCTCACCAGTCTTAAGCCAAAATCACAGCCTTCTTTTGAGTCAAATTCAATTGTTAAGGCAGAACCAAAGTCTGGGTCTTCTGTGGAGATTTTTGAACCATTTATGTTGAATGGTTTTGTATCCCTTTCAGGTGATATTTGCCCTCCTACCCCTATTAAAATTTTAAGAGACACAGGAGCTTCTCAATCTCTTATCTTAGCAGATGTCCTGCCTTTTTCTGAGAAGACTTCGTCTGGTACTAGTGTCCTTATTCAGGGTGTAGAGTGTGGTGTTGTTAATGTCCCTCTCCATCATATTAATTTGACCTCTAATTTGGTTACTGGTTCTGTGGTTGTTGGTCTTAAACATTCGTTACCATTCAAAGGTGTACATTTATTGCTAGGCAATGACTTAGCCGGAGATAAGGTTATATCAAACCCGATTGTAACTGACACACCTAACTTATGTCAATTAAATGACCCTATTGAGCAGGAAATACCTGACTTATATCCTTCTTGTGCAGTCACACGGGGCATGGCTAAAAAAGCCATCTTGAATCATTGAGATTCCGATATTGACTTAACAGATACTATTGTTGGTCAATCTTTTAATGACGACATTAAAACGTCTTTTAATCTTAGTTTGCCTGAAAGTCAGACAGACTCGACGAATTATCGTCCATCTCTTGTGTCTAACGACCAAGGTCATGGCTCGCTGTCAAAGTCACAGCTTATCCAGGAACAACAATCTGATCCTGAGATTTTGAAATTAATTGAAAGGGCACTGCCCGAAGATGAAATTTCACAGAACCCTGTTTGTTATTATATCAAAAACGGGATTCTGATGAGAAAATGGCGACCATTTGATGTCCCAGCCGATGACGAATGGGCTGTTCATCACCAAATTGTTGTCCCAAAGTCATATCGCTATGAAATTCTTAGTATAGCCCACGAAAGTCCCATGTCAGGTCACCTCGGTATTAACAAGACCTATCACAAGATTATGAATCATTTTTATTGGCCTGGACTCAAATCTGATGTTTCCAAATATTGTTAAACTTGCCACACTTGTCAAATGGTAGGAAAACCCAACCAAATTATCCCTAATGCAAAGTTACAACCTATTCCAGCATTTGATGAACCTTTTAGTAGGATTATAATAGACTGTGTTGGTCAGGTTGTGAATATTTGTTGACAATAATGTGTGCTTCTACACGTTTCCCTGAAGCAATCCCTTTAAGAAACATAAAAGCGAAGTCGATAATCAAGGCTCTCGTCAAATTCTTTACTTTTGTTGGTCTTCCCAAATCTGTCCAATCTGATCAAGGATCAAATTTCATGTCTGGTATATTCCAACAAGTTATGCATGAATTAGGTATAAAGCAATATAGGTCATCCGCACACCACCCTGAAAGTCAAGGTGTTTTAGAAAGGTTCCACCAAACATTAAAGAACATGATCAGGTCATACTGTTTTGATACTGAGAAAAACTGGGATGAAGGTATTCATTTGTTACTTTTTGCAGTCAGAGAATCTGTGCAAGAATCTCATGGCTTTAGCCCCTTTGAGTTAGTGTTTGGTCATTCTGTGCGTGGACCTCTAAAACTTCTGAAAGAAAAATTTCTTGCAGATGATGAAGCACCATTAAATTTGTTACCATACGTTTCTGACTTCAGAAATAAATTGTCTAGGGCATGTGAGGTTGCTAGATCAAATCTTCAATCTTCTCAAAGCAAAATGAAGGCAAGATATGACAATCATACTGTTGAATGGAAATTCAAACCAGGTGATAAAGTCCTTGCTCTTTTGCCAATACCTGGCCGACCTTTACAGGCTAGATATTTTGGACCATATACTGTTGAAAAGCAAACAAGTGATTTGAATTATATTATCAATACTCCAGAAAGACGTAAAAGCAAACAAATGTGTCATGTAAATATGTTAAAAAAGTACTTTGAAAGAGATAGCTCTATGTCAAAACCAGTTACACTTGTTAACACTGTCCCACAAGAATCCAGTGTACTTGAATGTGAATTAAGTGCGGACTATAGTGATAAATCTGTTCTGGATCCACCTAAACTTGAGAACTCTGATATTCTGAAGAACCTTGACAACAAACTGTCACACCTAGAGCCATCTCAACAGGACGAGCTGAAACGTGTCATTTATGAATATGAACATTTGTTCCCTGACATACCTACACGAACTGATAAAATCTATCACGATGTTATTGTTGAAGATCCTAAACCAATCAAACAACATCCTTATAGAATGAATCCAGTTAAACAAAAGTGTCTTCAAGATGAAGTCAAATACTTACTTGAAAATGACTTTATCGAACCAAGCCAGAGTAATTATAGTTCACCATGCATATTAGTTCCAAAGCCAAATGGAACATATCGGATGTGTACTGACTATCGCAAAGTGAACTCTGTGACTAAAACGGATACTTTTCCGATACCAAGAATCGATGACTGTATTGACAAAGTTGGTAATTCCAAGTATGTCACCAAGTTTGATCTCAAAGGATTCTGGCAAGTACCATTAACTGAGAGGGCTAAAGAAGTATCAGCCTTTGCTACTCCAGACGCTTTATACCAATATAAAGTTATGCCTTTTGGAATGAAAAATTCTCCGGCCACGTTTCAACGACTTGTCAACATGGTAATAGCTGGGCTAGATGGCTGGGATGCATACATCGACGACGTCATCATCCAATCGGACACATGGAATGACCACATTCGAGGAATTAGGGCTTTCTTCGATCGACTCAGTGACGCAAAATTAACGGTTAATCTTGCAAAAACTGAATTTTGTCATGCTACCGTTACTTTCTTAGGACATCTTGTGGGACAGGGTCAAGTAAAACCCTTAGAAGCTAAGGTCAATGCTATCTCTGAATTTCCTGTACCTACTGGAAAAAAGCAACTGATGCGATTTCTTGGTATGGCTGGCTATTATAGAAAATTTTGTCAGAATTTTTCTATCATAGCCGAACCTTTAACTAACTTACTAAAGAAGAACATTAAGTTCAATTGGAATGACAAATGCCAAGATGCCTTTGATCATTTAAAAGCCGTACTAAAGAGCACACCAGTTCTTTTAGCACATGATTTTGAAAAATGTTTCAAATTGGCTGTTGATGCAAGTGGTGTCGGTATTGGTGCTGTTCTAATACAAGAAGATAATGATGATATTGATCATCCCGTTTGTTACTTTTCTAAAAAGTTTAATAAACATCAGAGAAATTACTCCACAATAGAAAAAGAGTGTCTTGCACTTATTTTGGCTATCCAACATTTTGTGTATTTAACATCTGCAGCTTCTCCTATTGTAGTATTCAGTGATCATAATCCATTAAGTTTCCTTCACAAACTTAAAAATAAAAATCAAAGATTACTGAGGTGGAGTTTATTGCTTCAAGAGTTTAATCTTGATATCAGGCATATCAAGGGAAAAGACAACATAATACCAGATGCTCTGTCAAGAGTCTAAAATTTAAAGTGTCGTTTCCTTCAGTAAAATTGCACTGACTCATTACATTTCACAGAATGTACAAACATGTTTGTGTAAATGATAATTGTTTCATTTTTCATCTTTGTACTTTTGATCATGTGTTACTTGTGTAAATATGATATCATAATTATGTATTGTAATAAAGCAAAAAGAAAGCTTTATTTCATAAACCTTTCTTTTTTCTTTCAAGGGGGAAAGTGTTATGTATGCACCTTTAGCCTACATATTTGTCATCTTAATTTTGGAATTTCCTCTTGTATATTTTTAGAACTGGGTGTTTTGTCAACAATTGTCTAAGTAAACAAAAATAAGATGTTTACTATTTACTGATATGATTTAAGAACCTTCTGGAGGCTGATAGAAATTTTGGAAGCTTTTGAATATAAGATAAACATGTTGTTTATTTTCCATTCGGCTTGTGGAACCTTCTAGAATGATGTATTGAAAACTTTAGAACATTCTTAATTTTCTGGGATATTCTATATTATATAAAGGGAATAGTCTAGAAAAAGTTAACACATTTTTATATAAGTTGTTTTCTCAAACCTTCTGGAATATTCCCTAGTAGCATATATATAGATGAGCAAATCACTCTTCGTTCATTAGTTTTCTTCGTTCATTAGTTTTGATTTGGTCACTAGTTCTTACTAATTCATACAAAATTGTCAGACTAAAAGGGGATTATTAAATTACTATAAGTGTGTTTCATACTTCAAGTGGTGAAACTATTCATTGTGGATTTAAACTGGATTAAAATTTAGGACTCTGGAATTTACATACAATTAAGGTAGTGCATCTTTTATCTTCTTTTAAAACAAAACTTTGTAATTATTGTTAATAAAATTGTTCTTTGTAAAGTTTGTTGCTGGCTTCTTAGTTCTTGTTACCCTTGGGCCGTAACATATTATGGCCTTGTTACCGTTAACAATTTGCTTAACAAAGACCTGTTTTGAACTGCTTCAATTGAAGACGCTAGGAATGCATTCCAACAAAAAAATAAAGTGTTCATTGGACTTCATTGTCGACGCCATTGTACTCAAATTTTTGTGCCAAAAGGCAAACTTAAATGTTATGTGGATTGGCACTGCTGTCTATAGCAGCTTAAAAGTTTGACAGATCTAACCCTTATCATATTGGGAAAGGACTAAGAAATAAATTTAAACTCAATAAAATGCTCAAAATTTAATATCTCTCCTTGCAAAAGAACACCTGTATCTGTCAACAAAAACACATTCCAAGACAAATGAAGTACTAATGTTAACATAAAACTGTCTACCGGGACGTATTCATAAATTATATTTTGACTAAAAAGCATCTTTTTTAAATCATTTTTTGTAATTCCAAATGTGTTTTGATTATTAAATTCTATTGTTTCTGACTATTTTTTTCAAGCAGGCCCTTGTCAGGATGTTTTAGAAATTAAAAAAAAAAATATGCCCATGTCTAGTAAAATCCAGATTTAGTCAAAAACTTGAATATGTTTCGAGTTTTTTTTTTCGCAAAAATATCAAATCTTTAATAGTTATTTCTGCTTTATAAGGAGTTCTATGGATGAGGCAAACAATTTCCCTTAAAGACTAAAATCGAAATGTCAATTATCAAAATACGCAAATTGATTATAAATTCAAGTTTCATGGTTAGACGTATAGCAAAATCAAATGAAAAACGATACAATTAAAAACATTGGACAGGTACAGATAATTCCTTACACCACATGTATTCGTTTACCAAAAATAAAACTTTATGTAGTTTTTTTTACCAGTTTTTTTATTTTTTGTGTAAATGCAAGGACACTTGGTGTTGAAATAATATACCAGTCTTGGTGTTGCCCTTAACTCTTTCGCTGCCAAATTTCCTGGAATTGTGCTATTTCCAGTGCTATTTTTTTTTAAATTTCATAACAGGGCTTATCAGTTTATAACATAGTAAAATTATTATTTGATGAATTTCAACCTGAAACCCTCAGGAATGATTGCACATAAACTATTTTGTTGAATAGCATACTTTTTTATCAGGCAGTTTGATCAGATGACCCTGACCTTGACATTGAATGACCTAATTAAGCTATCGTTTTGAAGTCGCAAAAAGGCGACATTGGCAGTCTCATAATAGGTCGCCAAAAGGCGACATTGGCAGCGAAAGAGTGCGCATGCGCATCGTTGGAACGAGTTTAAATACGAACTTTTCCCGCAATAAAAAGGGAAATTGGTATATAAGTAATTGTTTTAGTTTTTGAAGTCCAAAAATTTTCATGAGTCAATCTTTTATGACCATTGAGAAATTATTGAATATGTACTCAGAAAATGGCCTTTTTTGGGTGTTATATTGTTTCACCAAAATAATTTTAGAATCCAAGGTACATATGATAAATTATATTTGATTGTTTCCAAACAACTTTATTTTGATTTGATAAAACAGTTCCTAAGGTGAATTTTGGTAGTTTATTGTGCCAATATTTTTAGAGTTGTGTCTCAGAAAATGGTACATTTATAGACCCTAGCTTGAATATGTAGCGTCCGTAAGAAATTGTTACAATGGTGATTTTTCAAAGGATTCATTTACAACAAAACTTCAATAGTCTAGAATATTACAGCTCTCAACATGGCAGCCTAAATGAAATAATCTGTTTCATGTTAACATAGGCTCGCGACTTTTTATTGGACTGTAAAGGGTTACGGACACTACACAAATACAAATTCAGCCAGATATCTGATTAAAAAATTCAGATCAATTTTGTATTTGAAAACAAGTTTAAATTCATTTCACTAATGGCTGCAGGAACTGTTCAAACACCAGTTTTAATGATTCTAGTAATGAACTTTTGATGTTGGAATCTTATTTTAAGCCATAAAGCTAGAAGGGTGGGTTAACTTGGTGAGACACTTTGTTTCCGAATACCTCGTTTAAGCGTATACATGTAGACAGAAATTGATATTTGGTATTTGCTCCCTTGACAAACGATTTGTCAGATACCGCTCATCGAAATCATGTATGTATAATGGCACCATGTATTAGTTTCATGTAAAACAAATTTGAAATTGTGAAGATCATATACCCTTCAGTGGTCAAATATAAATTTATTAGCTTTTCAATTTTCCCAGTATGGATGTGTCCACCATACCCCACCCAACGAACCTGTACCACCCCAATACTGGAGTGCAAGTTTTAAAGATGTGTCCATTCACTTTTTACAGGCCTCTTCTGTTACAGAGAAACATATTCAACCCAATCAATGCTAAAAAGGTGTTTAATTGCGCCTATATACTGGGTACCGAGTTTAAATAAAATCGCTTCGATACGAAAATAGATACATCATTAGAACATGTCGAAAATGTCAGGAGTGAAACGCTTTTTGTGTGACATTTTCACTTATAGCAGATTTCTAAGATATGGTAAATAAAAGACAGTAACAGGATACTACAATGAGCACTTGTAATACGTAAAACAACATGTGCATCATCATCTTAAAATAACCTTCTTATCTCCACTGGTAATGATGTGGAGGCTGTTTGATACAATAACCCTCTGAATCTGATGTCAGGAGTGAAACACTTTTCTTTTTTTATGATGTGTTCTCATTTTTGTCTATTCAGCTAGAAATATATCACCCACATATTTTAGGAAGCCATCAATCTTGTGGACATTCTGCACTCTACTTTTTAGTGATTCGTGGATAACAATTTCTCATATTGTGCGATGCGTATGCTGTCTGGAGTGAAACACTTTTTTGTTATCATTATACAAGACTGTGCACACAATTTTAGCTAAAAAGTAAGGAACATGAATTTGAAATATTATTTTGGCACTGCTTGACCATTAAGAATAGTTTTTAGCCTTCTTAGTTAAGAAATATGGATGATATTCTGTAAAAATAGCTGTTATTTTTAACATTTATGATGTCACACTTTGGTCACATTTTTTTAACTTGCCTATAGCACAAAAATTGACATAACCGAGAAAATAGACATGATTAAACAATCAGACTATTACATTAACCCCAATAGAAAACTATTAAATTGCCCCTTTTAACTTTTCATAGTTCTTGGTATTTATTCAGATAAAAAATAAAAAAGTCATATCGGAGGAGGCATATTTTCCATAGGTCCATAACACAAAAAGGTTCAAATACGTCTTTGTATATAAAAGATGTACACATAAAATTGTGTGTGTGCAAAACGTTTAGAATACTTTGAGATAGCTAAAGATAAGAGATGAGACTGTTCTCTCAAAATAAAATATTTCATAAATTATATCTCAGAAAACACTGTGTTAACTTATTGGAAATATTTAATTGAGACAATTAATGTCGGTACCAACAACATAGGATTTCGATATCGGATAAAAACATGTAGAATGTCTTAAAACTCCATTATTTTTAGCTCTGTTTTGGCCTTTCTAGCATGTAAAACAAGACAAAACAGAGTTCATGTCTGTGGCGACCTGGTCTACACGTTTGCTCTTGGTCGATACATACATACACCAAGAATAGAATAACCGATGTTTATAATATGATAACATCCTTTGGAGAACGAGGCTTTACGACGAATAAGACAGTACAAATATCCCAGCGCCAATCAGCCAAAGGTATTTATTCGTTTGTTTATCATGCGACGAGTTCGAGTATCCCGGCAGATCATGAAGACAGATGAGAGGTTTATGTTCTTCATCAGTGGTATGTGCCCAAGTAAACTCTCCATCCTCAAGGTACTTGCTTCCATTGTTTAGGACAAGTCTTCCAATGTTAGCTTCGTATTCATCTTCGTCTAGCTCAACAAGGCGACAGAAAAACAATTTAGTAAGAAAGACAGATTCTCTCTCATCTTCCAATTCATACACGGTTTTATTTCCAGCTAAAAAGTGTATTTCTTCCTTAGCCTTTATCCAATTCTCTGTCGACATTGTTTCCATTCCTAGACCTATAGGCACGTTACTACCGTAAATAAGTGTTTCATATCTTAAATACCGATTTAACCTTGGCAGCAGGGTATATTCTTGTTTATTCCAATACAGTTTCCAGCGAGTTCCTAATGACCGTCTTATTCCATCCATAAACTTTCCAGGCTGGATAACTTTCTTTTCGTAGTACAACATTGCAAGAAAAAATGGGATTGTGGAAGTTTCTAAATCCAAGTTATAAGAAAGTGTTGAATGTGAATCTTGAAGTCCTGGTCGCCGAAGATGTATCTTCCCATCAAACGAACCATTGCTGGAAACGATATTTTCCGGGAGAATGTTGTTAAAGCCCGGTGGTATTGTAAGCCTTACATTGATTCGTAACATCTTGAAGTACCATTGTTTACCAAACATCTGACATTTACCGCCGACATACATCTGACCCTCTGGACAAAATACTGGACGACAGTCAACCTGTTCAATAGAAATTGTTAATAAGAATACAGCTTATGCCGATAAAGAAATAGTCTGGGACTAAAACTAGGTCAGGTGCAACTGGGGTAAAATTAGAATAGAAATGAAGCATATGTCATTCTACATTTTCACAGAAAAATGTTAAACAATCCCCTCGTTACGATAGCTGTAATTTTGGGTCAAAATATATATTTTGCTGATAAACAAATGGAGAATTCAGTACTATGTAAGTATCAATATTTCACCTCCCACGTCATCCCTACCATTTAAGGTTCCGAAACTGTAATAAAAATACCTAGTACACACATTTCTAGCGTAAAGATCTCTGTGAAAGATGGATATGGTTTAGACATTGATAAATGAAAATATTTTACCATCTTTCGTTTTAAAAGCTGTAAATCCAAATGGAGATAACTGGCTATAAATTTTGCATTGTAGTCAATGAGAAAATATCTTTTTGTCAATAATTTCAAAGTTAGGCAAATTTTCGAATTATTTAAATCGTAAAAAAGTTGTCGATTATTATTTTGCTCCATAAAATACAATAAGATAGTTTGTTCACCACAAAATATGTGAAAACTGATTTTTTTCGCGAGTCAATTGCAGATAATCCACTAAAATTTATATCATAAGGGGAGATAAAATTTAATTTTCATGTCAGGTTCTTTTTACTGATTATTTGACAATTATATCATATCATTTCAATTTGAGTTTTGCAATACATATAATTGATGCACGATATTAAATAATATCAGGCATATAGATCTATGTAGCGTAGCTTAATCATTATAAAGTTACAGCCATTACAGTTCCGGAACCTTAATCAAAAACCCTTAAATAAATCAATTTTATTTTTTTTTTCTTAACTTTATCCGTCTGTTCCATGTTTACTTGCATTTTTCACCGTAGAAACATTCTGCAACAAAATGTGTTTGTGAAACACCAATGCACCCAAAACGGCCAATGTAAAATTTCCACGTTAAGTGTCGGACTGATAGACGGACGGACAGACAAACAACGGTAAAATAATGCCTGATACGGGATTGTAGAAAAGAAATTTTCTAAGAAAAAAAGAAAATTCCAATTTCCCCCATTTTCAGCAAAAAGTAACATTTTTCGCAAAATTACAAAAATCGCATCGGAGGGATTCTATCATAAATCATTTTCTTCCTTCCGTGTTAATGTAGATCTAGACACTGCGTTAGCATTTTTATTCTTATAGTTCATGCCAATGCAGATATCTATATATTTACAAAAAAGGAAGACTGCAAATATCAAAATGCAATGAGTTTCAACTATTATCGTTTTTGTGTTCAATTTAACTTAAGTTGCATTGGATTATTCTATTCAGGAGATCAGTCTTTTCAAATCGCCGTCGATCAGCTTCTCTCTGTTTAAAAGTATAGTAAAGTTTAATCGAAATCCCAAAACAAAAGACATCCCAGACATTCAGCAAGACCGATTTTTTATAAAAAGTAGTGTCATAATTGTCGGTCTGTGTTACAATCAACAGGGAGATGACTTACACTTAGATGACTACGTGGTTGCAACGTTTGATAGACGGCGTACATGCCCAGGGTGATCTGGAAACATGCCTGTCTCAAATGTCATAGAGTACCATTTCTCGATCCAAGCAAAAACATATACAAGTGTTTCACAATAAAAATACCTTTCCCACAACCGCTTTACACCACATTGGAGTATTTTCTTCTGTTTCGGTCCGACCACTGGTAGGTACAGATGTCTTCGTGGATTCTAACAGAATTACAAAGGGCTTATTTTCTGTCCCTCTATTTTTTGTGTCTTTTGGGCAAAATTCAAATTCTTTATACAAATCATCTTGGTCGAAGTCATGCACGATATAAGAACATAAATAACAAAATACATTACTAAACACACGATTATCATCAGTACGAAATGTAGCGTTTAGCATGCCGCAGAGGACATCAAACCTATGGGAAGAACTATATCTGGATGAACAATTGTTAACGATGTACGGGTAGCATATTTCTGTAGAGAGGTCGAGATCATTTGGAGGTATCCAGTTTAAGACACAGCCCGAGCTCAATCTATCTTTGTTTTTATGTCTGAGAGAATCAAAAATTGATACGAACTGATTTCTACACGCCAACACGGAAGGAAATATAATCAGGTCTTCTTGGCCGTGACATGAAGCACATCTTTCATTGTAATAAAGCATTTTGCTATCTTTAGCGTAAACAGGTCGGTATGATTCATCATCGATAGAACGGCATATCTCAGATCGTTTAGGACATTTGTCAATAATATGATAATATGGTAGTCCAGCTATTCCCATGTCAGGTGAAATACGCAGCTGCTTACATATGGTATCTAGAGTCTCGTCCAGTCTATACATATCAAACTCATATTTACAACAGTTTCTAGCACGACCACACTTCTTACTACACGAACAAGAGGAACAGCAGGGTTCAAAGTTTTCCATCGATTCTTTTTCCTCTGGTTGTCTAGCTGGTCCAGTGAGATCCTTGTCACAATAACTTGAATGAGGACACCATGCCTTGAAGCTAGTATGAATGTCCGGCTGTTGTGGCTTTAGGCAATAGAGTCTTAGGTAGCATATGATGCAAGAAACCAACAGCAAAAATCTCCCCATCATCTTGTGTTCGCCTGTTTTATTCTATTAAAAGAAAAATTTAACCGTTAATTTAAATATATGAGTGTGCATCGCTCGCGTACATAGCATTTGATCCTACATAACGGTCAAATATTGACTCGTCCATAAATCAGTATTTTACATATTTGTACCATAAATAGTAAGATTTTCGCCTAAAACTATATTCACGTGAATCCTTAGCAGCGGTCTGATGTCGATAACCATAGCTACAGATCTTTTGCACGTGCCTTTCCGTTGTGGACAACAGTTCGAATTTATATGCAATTTATCGATTATGTCTGAACTTTAAATGCGTGTTTCTCGCTTATTGGCAATAACTTAAAAAACTAATAGTATTTATACTCATTAGAATAACCAATCTTGGCATCAAGACATACTTTAAAAAATTGAAATTGGAATGAAATGTCCCTTTAAATAGATAAACAGCTGTGAAAAATTCAGTTTTTATATTTCAACCATTTTATAGTAAAATGGATATAAAAAGTGGCCAATTAGAACGTTTGAGGAGTGTATTCTATGAATATTTGTATTACTCTTTATGTGAAAAATCTAATCTAATATGTGTTCTTGCATGCATCAAACCTTCACACATTGTTTGCTCACCTTCGAAATATTATTACTTATCCTTTTATTATTGAACACGTAAACCTTTAAATTTCAGCTACTTAAGTTATATTCACTTAAGCTTAATAACACTTTCATATAGGTTTTCGGGACCATAATTGTAAACTTTAGAATGATATGCGCAACGAGTATATATAACGTTGTTATAAACTGTTTGAAAATGCAATAAATGCTTAGGGCCCAGGTGTATTGTTTGATATTTTTATTAATTAAACATAATTGTCTGTCAGCAAAACAGAATGGTTCAACAGAACCAATTTTAACGATACCTTTTATAGTGCATGTTCTTGTATTTTATCCTGTCACTAGTTAAATATTCTGCCCGATAACAGGGGGTATGATAAACTTAGCTTTATCATACCCCCTGATCACGTGACATGCTTTATTATGCTACATGATCACGTGATCTGCCGAAACTACTTTTAATATTCTAACCGAAGGTTGGGGCGGGGTCGATCTCGAAATCCCCGTTTTTATGACAAAATTACACAGAATGTTCTCAAAGTGGCCTGTTTTGAATAGCAAAAGTCATCCCAATCAAATAATTCTGCGTATTTAATCAATTTTCTTGCGCGGAAATTACAAAAAAAGCCAAGTTTAAGTTTACTCAAAATTCTGAGGTTAGTGGTCTACAGAAAACGAGAAATGAAAAGCACAAATGAAACTTTTCTATTCTCATGTCTAAATCATGAACTAAGTGCCCCACTAACAGAATCCGCCACTGGATTATTGACCTAAATCTTAAAAATCGATGACGTAAATTAAAGTTTGGATGACGTAATACACACCCGTGGTTTTCTGGGAATCGGAGTGATGTTTGTTTACAACAGGACAGTGCAGAAAAAACAATGAATTGTTTGGATTTACAGGAGGAGGGTAGAGATCTCTGGTGTGTTATCGTATTTCAAAACATCTGTAGTACCTGTTTTTACACGTCAGGCTATTGTTATTTTGAAATAATGTCTTCATTGCCACGCACAACACAAGCTTGTTTCGTTGGAGACTGTCTAAAAATGGACGATATCGGAGAAAATGCAGAACAGTAGATTTTACGGTAGATTTTACAACTCTAAATCCAGGACTGAGGAATTTAAAGTTTGGACGAATAGTGAACTGAGTGATTTGTGGTAGGCGCTTCATATTCTTGTTACAGTTTGACCTTTTCTAGTTTTGATTTAAAACGTTTAAATCTGTTTTTGTTCTAACCGATACGGATCCTTCCAATCCCAATCCACACGGCCAGGTCAAGACACAGTCGTCGACTCGAGTCACGTTCTAGTTCTTTGCTATTTGAGTTTACACTGCATGGTTATCATGATTATTTGAAAATTTAAATATAACTTGTTTGTTTTTACCTCGATAAAATTATAAAATGTTGATGGGAAAGGAAATCTTCCACGCGGATTACTTTCTAACGCTCACTAAACGTTTGCGCATTCAAACGTTTTGAAAAGGTGCCATCGTTGGTGAAAATAATAAATTGATTCATTTCAATTGATTATGAATATGATTCTGTAAGTCTACGTTGTTTTAAGGTTGTAACAGGACAAATAGAATAGATGTTTCATGTCTTGGATGGGTCAAGTTTACTTGGCTCGGCTGCGGAATTTATCAGGTTCGCCTTCGGCGGCTCACCTGATAAATTCCTCCGCCTTACCAAATGAACTTGACCCATCCAAGACATGAACCATCTATTCTCTATTTCTGACTTAGGAGACAAGGGAGATTATAAAGCCCACCGATGTCAATTCTGGCATCTCTTTGTACGATTTTTTTCATTAAAAAATACACATTGTAATTGGTCCTTTGATATTCACACGTTTGTCATGAAAATATATCAAGCAATTTGGACCAAACTAAAGAACAAAGTCAATTATGCAATTATAGCCAGTCCAACCCATCGTACTTTAGATCTCCTTTATATTTCGGGAGGGTTAAGTTCACATATGTAGCATTCGTTCATGTAAATTTCATTCGTGTTCTCGAGGGGGCAATTTTCTATAGAAATTGATCCTCATCCTTTTGGATTCAAAGGTTGATGTTTGACAGACACCATTTTCAATATGCTAGTTCTATAGTCGACACTAATAAATAAATCACATGCCGTTTGGGACCATAATCTGGAATAAATTTTATCCATTTAAGCACATAGCCTCTCTTTTAGGGTTAGTTAAGTTTACAGTAAATTGAAAACTTATTTTGGCATTGACTTTTGATACGGAGACAAATTCTGCATTTGTCGCCATGATAAGCCTGATCTATAATGACATGTTTGACAAAATATAGACCATAATAATATCCAGGATGTTTTTTTCTATCCCAGACGTGACATAATTTTCTTCTTTTTCTGATTACACTTTTGTTGTGCATTGTGATATAGTCCCGTCCATCCGGCCACTGCGTGCTGATAAGCCAGGCCTACACTCATGTGTATTGGTCAGTAGTATTAGTTTTCATCCTTCTTGTAAAGCGCTAGTCAGTGTGTTAATAAAGCTATCAAAACAGACGTATCCTGTTCGTTCTACTTGATCCATCGTTAACATAACTTCCATGAATTAAAATTTGCTTTCCTCATCATATAAAAATAATTCTTCAAAGACTCCGCATACTATTCCACCAGCGAAATTTGAAAGTGACGTATGATTGTGTTTATCGTTTAAAACCAATCAACCTGTTCATTCATTTCGTGCACATTGTAAACAGTACAAATGAGAAGAGTTTATTGGTTTAGAAACAGTAAACACAAAACTACGTCACTGTCAATGTTTGCTTGTGGATTAGTAGTTTCTAATGCGTTAGTAGTAAATATTGTACACAGACCCCTTTTATTTCTGTTTAAAAAATAGACAATAGAAACGTTTCATATAATGTAGTGTCATTTTTAATCATATTTTCAGAAAAAAATGTACTATAAAAATTATATCTACGCTTGAATGATGAAATTATATTTTAGAAATGTAGAAAGTAATGTTCAACGACTCCAATTTATTGAGATTCGTCATTATAGTTAACAATTGGCAGTGACCATTGATCACGGTGAATAATCACGTAATTCATAATTATTTCATATAATTCTTCAATAACTTTGTTAATACTTGACCAATTCGAATTTGGTTTGAAGCAGAGAAGGTAGGTAAATGCCAGATGGTAGATTTTTGAAAAAATCAATTGATATTATCGGTCGGTTTTTCAGAAATACACCACATCCATCTAATATGTGACGTCTGTCCACCTTCTTTGTTTCAAACCGAATTCAAATCGATCCAGAAGTAACAAAATTATTGAAGATTTTCTAAAATTGTCGTATCACGTGATTGATCAAGGTGTCTATACCTTTGGATCTGCTCATGGTGTCCATTAATCCTGATTTAGACTCATATGTAACCCGTCAAGCTAAAAGGGACATTATCCGAACTCCAAAAGTCCAAATTTTGACAAAATTTTCAGACACACCAGAGGTCAACCAGATCCCGTATGCAAAAAATGAACATATAGTAAGACAGGGAAAACATTACGAATTTAAAAAAAAATACATAAAAGTGAAAAGTGTCGGCCCTAGTCTGGATGCGCGGACTGCGCAGACTGACTAGGGTCGATATTTTTCACACTTCCTATAAGGTCCCTTTAAGCGTGATAGGTCACATATATTTTCAGTGTTTCTACATAAACATCCGCATAACTAGCATACATTAATCACAAATCATGTTGTTCTTAATTGACATAAATTTTGTGGGGAAGTGCAACTGGATAACACGTTGACACGAGTGTCAGATTTGTTTTTATCTTTGTTTGATGATCAATGCTGATAATAAAAATCTCTTTTTGGTAAAATCAGGTTAAAAATTATCAACTGATATATGATATAGACCAGAGGCCTTATTCACCAACGATTCTAAATTGATTGCCTAATTCTAAATCACATCAAACCGTCTTAATCAATTAAGTGTAAATTCACGTAATTGAATACACGTAACCATACTCTTTGTTTACTTCTATTTCTATACATATTCGTAACTTGCCAGCAGAAATGAAACCTCGGTCAGTTACTATAGAAAATTTACGCCTCGAGAACACAAACGAAAATTACAAAAGATGACCCACACGTACAGTACAGTGCGATTTTTCATTGTAGTTTGGATGCGTTTTCATATTGATTGAACTGAAAAAATATTACGTTTTAATTAAAACAAAGTCATGTTAGTACTGTTAATTTCGCACAATTGAAAAATAAGCAGAACGAATAGTATTGCAGGTGTATTCTTTTGAATTTGACTTAATGATTACTAATTAGTTTCATAAGCAATTTTGACGAAAAGACTTACGAGGGTTGTTCGGAAATTATTGAGACAACGCTTATAGGACTTAAATTATAACAAGCAAGGGATTGAAAAATATACCAAAACAAAGACAATTTTTATTTCTCTTCATATGTAACTTTTTTCGAAATTTGCTATTGCAATAAACAAACTGGAGTCAATAAACCATTCCTATCTGGAAGGTGCCGGAGCACCGCGACGTCATTCACATGACGTCAAAATAACTGACGTTCATAATAGCGCGTCCAGTCGACCTGCTGACCCTGGCTTTTTCGAAGGAGCCGATCCATTCACTGCCTAGATACTTGATTGTTGTTTAGTTTCTGGGTCGTAGAAATACAACCATGTTTCATAGCATGTGATAATACGGTCGAGAAAACTTTCACCACCTGCTCACCACCGCTTTAAGAAGATTTTCGTTGCCGCAACTCGCCGTTGTTGGTCACTTTCTGATAGAAGGCTGGGTACCCAACGGGCACACACACGTTCCATGTTGAGATGTTCAGTCAGTATACGCTGTGGCTACACCAATGTCAAAGGTGCGAGCAATGACCCGCACTGCCAAACGAGCGTCTTCGCCAAGTGTGTAAGCAACGTCAGACGTCAATTTTTCCGTGATGATCGTCGGCCGGCCCGCTCTTTTTAGTTGTATAGAATTGATTTCATTTCCAAATATGGTCTGTGCCATCTATACACCAGCGTTCGAGACACACTGCTACCACTCTGTGCCATTTCCATCAATTGCTTTGTTACCACGAGAGTCTTTTCTAATTCCACGCAAAATTTTATATAAGATCGCTGCTCCGCCTTTACGTCACAGTTCATTTTGACGTCGATATTGCGATGGTAGCGACGTCCGCAAAAATACGATAACCTGTGTATTAACGACTCCAATGTTTTGAAATTTTAACTGAATCACGTCACAGATGGATGTTACGCTTGACGTAAATTTAGTACGTTTATCCCGCGTTTTCATTGTGAATTTAGTAGTTTAAGTTGTATGATGTAAATAGAATTAGAAATAATTACGAGGTGCTCCGGGTCGGGATACCATTCGTATAAAATATGCAAATTTAACCAAAAGAATGCAATAAAATTATGTTTTTTATCTACCTACAATTTAAATAGATGTTGTTCCAAACATATCTGTAATATCAGCTTGATCCGATATCTTTTAATGAAAATAAATGGAGTGTCTCAATAATTTCCGAACAACCCTCGTAAACTATTTCCCAAATTTGTTTCAAGTTTTACTTAGATGGGCATTTAGATTGTTATTAATAAAATAGTTTAACTACTCCAATTGAACACGCTAAGAATGTATTTCAACAAAAGAATAACGTGTTCATTAAGCTTCATTCTCGACGGTATTGTACTCATTTTCGGTGCCAAATAGCACACTAAAATGATATGAGCACTGATACTGCTGTTTATAGCAGCTTAAACTATTGACCTATCTAAACTTTGTCATTTTGGGAAAGGACTAAGAAATAAATTCAAACTCAATAAAATGCTTAAAAGTTTAATGTCTTTCTATGCGGTAGAACACATGTAGCTGTCAACAAAAACGAATTCCAAGACAAATGAAGCAATAATGTTAACATAAAACTGTCTACCAGGTCGTATATATAAAATATATTTTGACTAAAAAGCATCTTAAGGCATCTTTTTTTGCAATTTCAAATGCATTTTGATTTTTAAATTATATTTGTTCTGACTCTTTCTCAAACAGGCCCTTGTTATGATGTTCTCAAACTTAAAAACTCCAAGGCTGATAAAATCCAGGAAAATAGTCAAAAACTTGAATATGTTTCGAGATATTCGCAGAATATTATAAAATTTGCTATTATAATATCTTTCGATTTAGTTATTTCTGCTTTGTAAGGTGCTATATGAATAATATTAGAATCTCCCTTGCAGGATTAAATCGAAAATATGATTATCAAACTCTGCAAATTGATTATAATTTCAAGTTTTATGGTTAGAGGTATACCTAAATCATTTGAAAAACGATACAATTTCAAACATTTGACAGGTACTGATTACTTATAAATAGTTGTACCTAGCACAAAAATGTTATTCTGTAACAAAACTAAAAGGGGGTCCCATATGCCCCCAATTTTAAATCAGAATAGCACGAAGAATATAATATTGTTAGTAGCAACATGCACAACTAATTTCTCAGACATTTATTTAGTCAGAAATTGTCAGAAAACCCACCCAAAAATGTTCAAAACCTAACATTCAATAATTCGTTCGTATGTTCTACTCTTTGTTTGCCTATGAAATTGATTACAAGGTTGACCATATATGTCCCCTGTTTGTATGCAAAATTTGATCAAAATTTGAAAACGGTAAAGTTGTCAAATAATTTGGTGAAAATCTTAAACCTGTAATACAGTCAGATAATGAAAATTCTGAATAACATCCTCTTAAAATGCTCCCGGTTTTCGATGGTTCCCGTCTTACAAAAGCTCAATGTTACCTACCTAGTTTTGATATCAGTCTCCAATTATAATCAACATAGCAAGAAGAGTCATTGTTGAACATTTTGGTCAGAAATATTCAGACAAACAGCCCGGAAATTTTCCAAGCTTTAGATTCAATCATTTTATATACTAGTCAAAACTTCTGACCGGCCACTTTCTATTTCGAATTTTTGAAATGTTTACAAAAATCTGATCGGAAAGAAGTTTTCATTTATGGAAAGGGTGGTCATTTGAAGATCATTTGGCACAAACATCGCGTGTTAAAATGTTAATGTGACTCTTTGACATTACCTGAAAGACGAGGACCCCCATTTTTGAAAATCACAAAAACTGAGAAATTCGACAAAAAATCAGATTTAGGATGAAATAAAATATTGATATTATCATTTTCCCTATCAACATTGGTAGTAAATTGACTAAGAAGCATAATTTTCAAAGAAGGAATTTAATTATATTCAATATTGCCCAGATATGAATCGATTGTCTGCGAAATACCCCACCCACCAATGTTAAAATCGATGAAAATCAAAATCAGGGGTATGGTGAAACTTGTGCCAATTTGAAAACATTCATGACGGAATATTGGTAACATCTTCATCTTTTTTAGTTCGAAAATGATTGTTCTATACACTGACTAACAATGATTGTGGTTATCCCGTCAATAAATGTGTCATAAATGGCAGAAACTAAGTGGCCGGTTAGAAGTTTTTACTAGTATATATGTTCTTGTCTTTGTCAACGTATGAAATTGATAAGAAAGTTAGCCATATGGTTTTAATACTATGTACGAGGGGTGATCCAAAAGTAATGTCACAGTGCATATAGCTGGGTTATTCAACGTATTTTTGTACAAATTAAGATTTATCATTTAACCTTATCCTAATGGAAACATGCTTCTTGGAATTATTTTAACAGTGTTTATATATTTGAGAAAATAAAATGCTTACAAAGATTCATATCGTGCACGTGCGCCGCACGTCCTAGACTATTCATTTGAAGGTAATTATTACTTTATAATCTATCATTATATCAAAAGTAAGCACTCGGCAATTAGGCTGATATTTAAATGACGAGACGTCATGATATTACTACGCCATTGAGGAAAGTTTCAATACTATCGGTGCGTTGAAACATCAAATAAGTCTCATTGTACTCATCACTTGCATTCAGGAAAATGACAGAATCGGATAAAACGCCACAACGTGCATTTCTACACTTTTGATATACGCTTTAATTAGCCAATTGAAGCATCTGAAACGATTAATTCAACCTACGGAGAAAGGACTTGTACTAGGAGAAACGTTTACCGTTGGTACAAGCGTTTTGGGAGTTTGGATGAGTTGTTTGAAGACGAAAAATGAGTCGGAAGGCCTGTGCAGCAGTGGAATAATGCCAACGTATGTGACTTAGCGCCATTTCGGCATCTTAAGCCGAATTTAAAAGAAGTTCATCACGACGACCTCAAACAACTTAGAACAAATTGCAACAAAGTATTCAAGCAATATGCTGAACGAGTTGTTTGTAAATGCATTAATGAATTGGGTCAAACGTCTAGAACGTTCCATTTAACACGGAAGACGCTAATTTTGAGAAGGAGTAGACTTTGACGTCAATGACGTCGTGTGTTGTGCGGCGCTGGACACCGATGAGCTATGTAAAAATATGGTTTATTTCTGTAATATTTAACGATTTTTCTATGAAAATTTGTGTATTGACTAGAGAAATGTTAATCCTTTGGCATGTGAAATTGCATGACGATACGTTCAGAAAATTGCTGAAAATAATGCTTGTGACATTACCTTTGGATCATCCCTCGTATTTTACATTTTTCAAACTAAACGATTCTAGAAATCGCAGACGAAAAAAAATTACGTTTTACTACGTCTTTGCAATTTCTAGAATCATTTGGTATGAAAAAATGTGAAACAAATAGTGGGACAAAAAGATATTACCGGCGTGGCCTCGAATCCCTAACCTCTAGCTGACTAAATAAATTTCTGAAAAACTATTTGCGCATGTTGGTATTAACAATATTGGTACAAATATGTTCTACAATGACTCCTCTTGCTATTTTGATTTAGAATTGGGGACTGATATAAAAACTAGGTTGACAACAATGACTTTTGCTAGATGGGTAACATTGAAAAGCGGCAACACTTCAAGGTGCCACTGTGCACAATTTTCATTATTTGACAAGTTTACTGGTTTCAAATTTTCACCCAATTTTGCATACAAACAGGGGACATATAAAACGTATATCCGTGTGAAATTACATATTAATATGTGTGACAAATGTTTAACATATTTTGAGATAGCTATTGATATAAGATGAGACTGTTCTCGCAAAATACAATATTTCATTATTATTATTTCTCAGCAAATACTCTTTGTGTTTACTCATTTGAAACACTGGATTTGCACATCTAATCGAGACAATTAATGTTGGTACCAATCACATAGGATTTTGATTTCGGATATAAATGTAGAATGCCTTAACACTCAATTATTTTATGTTTCATTTTGGCATTTCTAGTTCATGCAAAGTAAGACAAAACATAATTCATAATCTGTGACGATCTGGTCTACACGTTTGTCCTTGGTCAATACATACATACGCTCAAAAGTTTTACCAAGAATACACAAAGATCCCCTGCTTACAATATGAATAGATCCTATCAAGAAGGAGGCTTTAAGATGAATAAAAGAGTACAAATATCCCAGCCCCAATCAGCCACAGATACATTTTCGTTTGTTTACCATTGGACGAGTTCGAGTAACCTGGCAGATCATAAAGACAGATAAGAGGTTTATGTTCTTCATCGGTAATATGTGCCCAGGTAAACTCTCCATCCTCCAGGTACTTGCTTCCATTGTTTAGGGCAAGTCGACCGACGTGATCTTCGTATTCACCTTCGTCTAGCTCAACAAGGCGACAGAAAAATAATTTAGTAAGAAAGAAAGATTCTCTTTCATCTTCCAATTCAAACATTGTTTTATGTCCAGCTAAAAAGTGAATTTCTTCCTTGGTCGTTAGTTGTTCCTTAGACGTTATCCTTTCCTGTCTTAGAACAATAGGTGCGTTACTACCGGAGAAAAGCCTTTCGTATCTTAAATACCGGTTCAATCTTGGCAGAAGAGAGTATTCTTGTTTATTCAAATATAGTTTCCAGCGAGTTCCTAATGACCTCTTTATTTCCTTCATAAACTTTCCAGGCCGGATTGCTTTATTTTCGTAGTACAGCGTGGCAAGGAAAAAACGGATTTTAGCAGTTTCTGTATCCATGTTATAGGAAAGTGTTAAATGTGAATCTTGAAGTCCTGGTCGCAGTAGATGTATTCTCCCATCAAATGACCCATTGTTGGAAACGATATTTTCCGGGGGAATGCTGTTATACCCGATCGGTATTGTAAGCTTCACATTGATTTGTAGCATCTTGAAGTACCATTGTTTACCAAGACGTCGCGCACGGTATTGCGTCACTTTTCAAAAAACGCTACCCTCCGTGTTTCATAACTAAATTTTGCATGACCCATTTACCTATTCATAACTTTGTTATATATCAAACTAACAGTAAAATTGTGATCTTTTTCAATGTCATGCTTTTTTCAACTCGTTAGTTTGTATAAATTTACTAGAGAGACTTTTTATTCGTAAATTAAGCGAAAAAACGCGTGTAACATGTAACATAAATGTACAAATGCGACGGATATTTATAAAAAATTCTGTGGATAGTTAACGTCAAACACACAGAAAAATATATTTTATGATAACGGAGATGCTGTAGAATGTGTTGGCGCAAAGAAATCAAATCTCGATGCCGATTACGCAAATTATCTCAATTTGTTTACCAAAAATCGAAGTGTAACAATTAGAATTACGTCACAGAAAAAATGACAATTTTCGTAAATATTTTGGTAATTAATGACTCAGATGCTACCAAACTTAATATAGAAAATACTATTTTTCTCTTTTTCTAAAATATATAGAAGAAAGTCGGTTAGAATAATAAACGAAACAATTATTGCATTAAATGCGTGTGGACAGAAAATGTTTCGGGTCGTTGAAAACGTCACCTTTTTACTCTTTAGATTTTAAAAAATACCAGTTCCTTTATTCATACAAAAAAATAATTTCAATGAGGAAATACCGTTTTTTTCTTATTAAACATATCAAAATTTTAACGCAAAGTAATTCAAAGTAAAAGAGATATTCCATTTTTTTCTTGTGGACAAAAATTCTATAAACGTAAACTTTTTATTTAAAGTTAACTTAAAATCATCTAATTGACACATTTTTCAGACAAATAATAGAATGAATCAAAGTGGCGTTAAAGATAAGAAAAGACAATGGACGGAAATAGTGGGATATTTCCTAAAATTTGGTATTTTATTTATACATCACTTAAGTTTGTAAAGAGAGTAAACATTAAAAACACATAACAACCGTCTACGCAAAAACTTTAACGTTACGCAATGATTAGAATTGACGTTCGCTAGTTTGACGTTACATTTCAGTGCCGCAATACCGTGCGCGACGTCCAAGCATCTGACATTTACCACCAACATACATCTGTCCCTCTGGACAAAATACCGGGCGACAGTCAACCTGTTCAATGGAAATTGTTAATAAAAATAATATTAATGCCAAAAAAGAAATAGTCTGGTCTGACTAAAACTTGGTCAGATGTAAATATAACATATGCCATTCTACATAACGTTTGGAAGTATAGTATAGTTTTGTCGAAATCCCAGACAAAAGACATCTGAGAAATTAAGCAAGAACGACTTTCACTAAAAATAAATGCCGTTACTGTTTTACAATTGGCAGTTGCAATTTTTTTCTCTATAGAGGACTACGTGGTTGTAGCGTTTAATAAACGGCGTGAATGCACAGTGTGATCTGGAACCATGTCGGGCTCAAATGTCACGAAGTACCATCTCCAGATCCAAGCAAAAACATATTCAAGAGTATCATAATAACATAACTACCTTTCCCGCAACCGCTTTACACCAAGTTGGAGTTTTTAATTGGACGTCTTTCGGACGTCCAATTCTTATAACCACTTTTCGACAGTCGAAATGGGATTTCATTACCAAAAAACCCTTCTCAGACTCAATTGCCAGTTGGTCAAAATTCAAAATAGATTTTAAGACCATACAGGCAAACTGTCGTATCTTTTCCTGCTTTCTATGTGTTTTCTAACAAACACTATCAGATTCATTGCCCGATTCAATTCATGCCACGTCTTTACCAACTTTACGATCTTTTTTCAATTTAACCATTTTCTTGTAGTAATTTGACTTTCGTGGTATTGTGTAAAGGGTAAGATCTTTAGAAAGCGATACATTCATACACTATATAAATAGAGATAACAAACGCCATATATCATCAACAGCAACGATAGCTCAAACGGGAAAGGATTCGATTCGCAACCTGTTTTTAGTTTGAAATTTGATCCGCCTTAGGTTCGAAACCAGCTGGGACCATTTGTTCTGTATAACGTTTGTAAAAACGTTTGTTTTTCTTTATGTGTTTACTGAAATCAGACATTTTAGGATGATTACTCAATTTAATGCACGTATTGTGTATGACAAATTATTTTTCTTTGATCACTATTGTTTTAGTCTTTGACATATGTAAAGAAACGGGGTTTCCACGCGACGTATTTTGGAAACAGGGTTTTAAAATTGATAATCGGGGAGTGAGTTCATTTCGCAACTCGGATTCGACTCGACGACAAATCGGGGTTCCATCTGAACAGCCTCAGATGAGACGTTTGTGATATCCACATATTCAGAAAAATAGTTGCTCTTACAAGTTTCACTTTTTTTCTCTCAGCATCTGTATCACTGATACACGACAGCATCATGGCCTATTTACATACTGATCAATGATCAGGACAACAATGTTTATTACTAGTATAGGATCGAGTGAAAGCGATCTGTATTGTATTGTGCTAAGAAGATGAAGCATGGATCTGCGACAGTGACAATGGTTACTGGATGATCGGGTGAATATGTGCACAGACAGGGACATTGCTTTTCTCAAATGTTCGTTGATGATGATATGAAGATTTAAATTGCGTATTGTACTCCATTGCCATTTTCCTCACGGCACGTTTCCAATTTCTTCTTCGTGTGCACATCTGTAGAAGTAATTATGCTGCGGTAGTACTTGTATGAGGAATCCATGGTTAGGTGCTCCAATTCATATGGTATCTTGTTTCAGGAAAAATATGTATTGAATTTGATTGTTTTGTAACCACAACCAGGGAAAACTGCTGCCGTGTTTTTTTTTTACTATACACGAATAAAAATCAAAGTGCTTGGAGCTATGTATTAAGACGTCTCTGATTGATGGAGCGGAATTGTATGTAAATGATTGGCGTTTCGTTATATTACTTCATTTCGTTGAACTTGTGTTTAGATCGATTCTAAATCACTGCGGTCGTTTTTTCCCTAACGATGATGGAGATAAAGGTCGAAAAGAAATGATAAAAAAGAACTATATCTAAGTAGAATTCGAACCCAGGGCTTAGGGATATAGACATGTGTAAAGAGTACAAGGTGAGTGCTCTGCCAGGTGAGCTATCGCCGCTTTCATTTTTCAGTGTGTTGGCTTACATTTTAAATACATTGCTTTGTATCGTCCTTTATAAAATCAACGAAAGGTGTAACTGACGACAATACTTATAGTTAAACCGAAACAAGAAGGTAAAATTGCAGATAACATGGCATTAATTGAATTGGGTAATCAAATTAATAGTGATTTTACAAAGAGTCAAATCAGTTGTCTTGAAACGGCAATCAAATCAATTTGGAGTCTGAGAGGGGTTTTATTTGGTAATAAAGCCGATTTCGTATGTCCGAAACCGATCTTATATAATTAAACGTTAAACGTCTAACAGAAGAATCAATAAAATATCTATCGTTCATGTAGAATCCCGCTCAATTAATCAGAGACGTCCAATTACAGTGCTTTCAGCACTTTGATTTCTTCTGTTTCGGTCCGACCATAGGTAGGTAAAGATGTCTTCGTGGATTCAAGCAGAATTACAAAGGGTTTCTTTGCTGTCCCTCTATTTCGTGTATCTTTTGGACAAAATTCAAATTCCTTATACAAATCCTCTTGATCATAATCATGCACGAGATAAGAACATAAATAACAAAATACATTACTAAATACTCGTTTATCATCGGTGCGAAATGTAGCGTTTATCATGCCACAAAGGACATCTAAATTATGGGAGGAGTTATATCTAGGTGAACACTTGTTAACAATATACGGGTAGCATATTTCTGTAGAGAGGTCGAGATCATCTGGAGGTATCCAGTTTAAGACACAGCCCGAACTCACTATATTTTTGTTTTTATGTCTGAGAGAATCAAAAAATGATACGAACTGGTTTTTACACGCCAACACAGAAGGAAATATAATTAGGCCTTCTTGGCCGTGACAAGAAGCACATCTTTCATTGTAATAAAGCATTTTGCTATCTTTAGCGTAAACAGGACGGTATGTTTCATCATCGATAGAACGGCATATCTCAGATCGGTTAGGACATTTGTCAATGATATGATAATATGGTAGTCCAGCTATTCCCATGCCAGGTGAAATATGCAGCTGCTTACATATGGTATCTAGAGTCTCGTCCAGTCTATACATATCAAACTCATATTTACAACAGTTTCTAGCACGACCACACTCCTTATTGCACGAACAAGAGGAACAGCAGGGTTCAAAGTTTCCCATTGATTCTTCTTCCTCGGGTTGTATAGCTGGTCCACTGTGATCCTTGTCACAAAAACTTGAATGAGGACACAATGCCTTAAAGCTAGTATGAATGTCTGGCTGCTGTGGCTTTAGGCAGTAGATTCTTAAGTAGCATATAATGCAAGACACAAACAGCAAAAATCTCCCCACCATATTCTGTTCGCCTGTTTTATGCTATAACAAGAAAAATGAAAACATTATTTAAGATATGTGAGAGTGAATTGCGTGCGTGCACATTATTTGATTCTACATAACGGTAAAATATCTTTTTTGCAGAACTCCAGTAAAATTAAAGTATTATACAATTTAATAATTGTGTATGTACATTTGCAAAATACTTATTTAGCATGAATTGACAAACACAATTTTAACATTCGTGGATTATTCTGATATGTTGTAAAAAATTATTTCCCTCTTAATGTGAAATATCACACTCTAATAGGTGTTCTTATACATGTATGTATCTTATATGTATATATCTTATATGTATAAGAACTATATACTTCGTTTGTTTACCTTTGATATATAATCGATTATCCCGTTATTTTTCAGCACGTAAACATCTAACTTTCAACTGATAAAATAATTTTCATTTAACCCTAATGAACACTTTAATAGAGGTTTTCGGGACCATAGTTGTTAGCTTTGAAGTAGTAAGCGCAACATTTATATATTACGTACGTAATAAACTGTTTGCAAAAACAATAAATGCTTAGGGCCCAGGTGTATTGTATGATATTTTATCAATTAAACATAATAAGATGTCAGCAGAACAAAAAAAGCTCTGCACAACTATGTAGTACCTTATAAAGATCAAGTTATTGTAATTTCTGATAAAGGAAACAAGGTAAAGTATGAAGCCTACCGATGCAACTTCTGGCATCTCTTGGCACTCGTAAGAAATAAGTCATTGTCAAAGATGGCGGTCGAACCCCTTTTTTCTCATTTTAAATGGTCTTTTATATTACTCTAAATACATTTATACACGTCTCTTTACACGATAATACAACTTACGATGAACTTTTATAGGGACAAATAGGATATAATATGAAAATAGGCAAAGCCTAAATACGGACGAAAAGCAGATCACAAAAAGCAAACATTTGCTAGCTCGACACTCACTGGTGGTGAACTCGGCCAAAGCGAGGGACGTTTTTCGCTACTACAAGGTACAGATATTTTGCGTTTAAATGTGAGTTAAAAGATCTGATTGGATAGTTTTTCTAATAACAATGAATTTGTTCTAAAAATAGACCGGGTAAAACGATATGTATTGAGAAACCGTCTGTGTTGTTATAAAATCTCGTAACTACGGCTTTATCGAAGCCGTAGTTGCGATATTTTATAACAACACCGACGGAATACTATGATCTCGATAAAACGTCCCACGCTTTGGCCGAGTTCACCACCAGTGACACTTAACATTGAAATACGGCTGAGCGAACAAGGAAATACATGATTTTACAACAATTATTTAAAAGAGCCTCGATTGAATGGGACCCATGCTAGGTAACTCAGACGTCAATAGTAAACATATGTCCTAGAAGATATGTGGAGCTGTTACAAAATAAAGACACAATTGGCAATTTGATCAAATTCAAGAGCACATGCCTCAGGATGGTATAATTCTATCAAGCTTAGAATCACACTTAATCAAGATTTTCACGTCAACAATTTTCATTTAAGTTATGCCCTTAGATCGGTCATTATTTGTGGATATAAATAGGGCACATAACTTACAATCACTGGTGGTGAACTCGGCCAAAGCGTGGGACGTTTTTTCGCGGTCATATTATTCCGTCGGTGTTGTTATAAAATATCGTAACTACGGCTTCGATAAAGCCGTAGTTATAAACGATTCAAAATCTTTTACTAATGAGAGACTAGACCGAATACGGAAAAGAGGGGAGGCAGGATGTATATTTGACTATTTATAGTAACAACTTATACCCACTGATACCTTTTCAATCCTAAAATATACCAAAATATTTGTATCGATTCTCGTTTAACTTTGAACGTATAATACGAGATTTTATAACAACACCGACGGTTTATCAAAACATAACGTTAAACCTAGTCTATTGTTAGTACAAAATTCTTTGCCATTTGCATGTCGATTGTTTTGATTGTCAGTCGATATAGCGGACGAGAATCGACCTGGCAGAGCAGCCCATGCTAATCAAATGGAATGCTCTGCCAGGTGAATTCTCGTCCGCAATATATCGATACAATAACACGTGCAACGATGAACAATTGGGGCATGACATTTTTCTGATCGTCCATTGGCTAATCGATGTTTTTGATTGACAGTCGTCAATTGTTAGACGGGTACCCGGGGAGAAATCATCCTCGGAAACCCAGCGGTCATGGCTACGCTACATGACCCCTGGGGCATTTGGTCAGAAAAACATTGTATTGGCCGCTCCCAAATGCCGCCGTTTCTTTGGTTCCATCATCATTTCATGATGGGCGAGTAGACCAATCAATCTGGCCGATACAAATCGCCAACATCTAAACAGTGATTACGTCAAAGATACGTAATTTAATCCTGAATCAAGGTAGATAACTGCGTAGGAGATTGACAAATCGCTTCGGGTAAGTTGTCAATATGGAAGATTAATATCGTTTAGCTTGCGAAAAATTTGGTGTTTCGAGTTTAAAAGACTTCCTAAAGAAACTTTCCCTATCTTTCTATTTTAAAGCCGTATAAGACATCAGCGATCTAAAATTCTTATATAGTTGTCACACAAATTACAACTTATCATGAGCGCATCCATCTTGGTTGTAATTGACAACACATTGACTTATGAGAGCTGTTATTTGATTGGGTCTTGCGCTCACGCATTTCGTATCGATTTTCGGCGGCTAATTCAAAATTTAACTTGCCAAGTGCCCCAGGGGTCATGTAGCGTTGCTATGACCGCTGGGTTTCCGAGGATGGGGAGAAATTATGTAGGCTACCCGTTTCAGCCCTGCCTGTATTCTTTCCGACATCATTAATCGCTGATTTGCAACGAAAACCACATAACTGCAGCTTGTTTATATATGCAGTTACGAGTTTTTCGGTGAAGAATGACGAAATATCATAATTATTGTCTATATAAATCTAGCCAAAAATAATTTTAAGCTAGATCTACCTTATCTTTACTGAACGACCAAAATTATGGATTTTTATGCCCCCGATAGGGAGGCATCATAAATTTGAATTGTCCGTCCGTCCGTCTGTCCGTCTGTCTGTCCGTCCGTCATTCCGTCCAAAAACTTTAACATTGGCCATAACTTCCTTATTACTAAACATATTCGCGTCATACTTTACCACAACATTCCTTGGTACATTACCTTTCTGTAGGCACATACTTTTGGTGACCTTGACCCCTGGATGACCTTGACCTTGAACATAGATTGGCCATAATTTAAAATCAAAGCGGTGTCGGGGGCATTGTCATCTTACAGTGACAGCTCTTGTTGTCCATTATATTGCTGCTGCAGAGGATAAACGGATTTTGATCACAGTGGTGGATCCAAAAGGTGTTCAGGGGGGTGGGGGTGTAAACGAACCCCCCTCTGTAGTCTGATTATCTCATTTTCATGCAGAAAATCAGTCAAAATTGTGTGAAACTAGGAAAACGAACCGGGGTTGTACCCCCTTTTGTGTTTTTGAACACCCTTTGACAAAAATCCTGGATCCGCCACTGGATCAATAATATTAACATTTGTGTGGTTACATAGATCGCTCAGCACGAAACGGTAGTAACTGTCTCTATGTTTATAGGCAGTTACAACCGTTTTGCGCTGAGCCATCGACATGAAGTGCAGAAACTATTGAGAGGAAAAAACTGGATATCAACCTTGGTTCAGTTGAAGTATACAATTTGGTAAAAAAAAAATATCACGGTTGATAAACACGTACGTGATACAACAGTTTTAGACAATCTTCCATGATTTTATTAAAAGATCTACGAGACCGATTTGAATTCTGTTAAAAGCAGATAATGTGGACAGACATTCAAATCGGTCTCGAATTAAGGTATCCAAACCCTCAAAAGGACCGAAGAGCCAGAGGCGAAATTTGAAAAGTGCCAATAATTCCTAAAGTGTGTTATATTTCCATTCCAAATACAAACGTAAGCATTTTGAACGGTTTAGAAGTTTGAATTAATGCATACTTATGGAAATGTTTGCCCAAAAATGTTCTAAATTACCTCCCTTGCATATGAATATAGAGTAAAATATTATTCATAAATTATTTTCTTCTTGAAGCATAATGTTGAAATCCGGCACGGTGAATCAACTTATGTGAAGTGTATTTACAAGTGTGTGTAGTTTGATGCATTTCGTATGGCTAGAAAGTGCTGGTTTTTTCAGGGTCTGTAAACCTTAATAAAATCTAATGTCACGCATAAGATGGACGTGATGGATATTTGGAAACAAGAGGACCATGATGGTCATTAATCACTCACCTGAACCTAGTTAGAATGAAATCCCAAATGCTGTCAAGTTCAAGAGCACATGATTTAAGATGTGAGATGATCCAGCTGAAAACTGAATTCATAATCTTAAATGATCAATATTTGTGGCTGTTATAATAAAAACAAAGCTGCAGAAAACAATTCTGTCACAGTCAAGGGCACATAACCCTGTTCTGATGAAGATATTCTCATCAACATTATGTCCAAGGTTTCTTTTTTTCATTGGTCAATATTATTGCTGTTTTGGTGAAACAAAGACGAAAAGTGCAATTTTGTCACCGTCAAGGGCACACAACTCTGGTATTTCTTCTCCGATCAATCTGAAAAATTAAAACATTTAAGTTCTTATGGTTACTAACATTGTGTCCAAATTGTGTCTTAATTGGTCGATATTTGTGTTTGTTAGAGTGAAAATAATGTCGAAAACATTTTTTATTAGATTCAAGGGCCAATAACTCTGGCTTCTCTTGTCCAATCATGCTGAAAATTTAGCTCATGTAGGATTTTATGGCCACGAACATTGTGGCCAAGTTTTGTCTTGTTTGGTAAATAAATGTAGATGTTACAGTGTAAACAAAGTGAAAACGTCAATTTTGTCAAATTCAATTACACATTACTATAGACTTCCAGCTCCAATTTAACAGAAAGTCATGCTAATCAAAGATTTTATAGTAACCAACATTATGGCCAAGGTTTGTCTTGATTGGTCAATAAATGTAGATGCTACAGTGTAAACAAAGTCGAAAACGGCAATTTTGTCAAATTCAAGGGCACATAACACCAGACTTACTGCTCTGATCATAATGAAAATCGAACTCATCCAAGATCTTATAGTTACCTACATTGTGGCCAAGTTTTGTCTTGATTGGTCAATATTTGTAGATGCTAGAGTGGTAACAAAGTCAAAGCTAGCCATTTTTGACATGTAAGGGCACATAACTCCGGACTTCCTAGTCCGATCTGACCCAAAATCTATCTCATCCGAATGATGAGAACGTATGGTCATACATGTTTTGACCAAATTTGGTTAAGATTGGTCAATATTTGTTGGTCCTAGAGTGGTGACACCAAAATGTGCACAGATCGACGGACGGACGGACAGACCACAATAGCTAAAAAAAAACAGCTGATAAAAAAGATATTGAAGATCAACTAACAAAGGTCTATTGGTTGATCTTCAATAACCTTTTTGTCAGTTGATTTTTAAAAATACAATCACATCCAGATTAATTCTGGCATTTTCCCACCATCTCTGCTGAACCGAATTTCAATTGGTCTCGTGAGTAGTATCAGATTGTTGAAGATTTCCTGTCTAACTGAGTCATTTGACTATTAATTGTGGTTGTGCGTTCGATCCTGTCGGACCGTCCAAATTTAAATTTTCCACCTTATTCGTGGGAGCATTATTATTTAATGCCGCTTTGTCTTTCCGTCAATAAAGATAGGGAGACTTATGTTCATATACTTTAAAAAAAATACTTTTTAATACATAAAGCAAAAGCCTTCTTTATTTGACAAGTCGCATATTCGATATGTTTTTGTTTTTCTTTACATTTTTTAAACATTTATATATTTAATATTTTTATTCAAACATTTATTAAATTTATGCTAGGATTTTCGCCAAAATTACCATGAGAAAGTAAAGGGGAGTAATACAAAACTGATCGAATGCGTATGAATGTGCTAAAAATAGGTTCAGTCTCACTTTGCCAACTATTGGTTTTTGGGGAGTTTTCCTTTGCCCACCGGGCCGCGGCCATGGCGCAGTTGGTAGCGCATCGGCCTCTCATTCGAGAGGTCTCGGGTTCGATACCCGGCCGCGGCAAATACCCTTACTGACAAAAATGTCACCCATCAGTGGTTTGATATCGTGAACCTATGTGGGGGAGCAGCTGGGGGCTCGGTAAGGGTGTTGTGGTAGTACTGGTATGAGAAACGCCAGGAATCCATGGTTAGGTGCTCCAGCCGCCGCGATATGACCCTGGTAGTTGAAAACGGCGTAAAACCCCAATAAACTCAAATTCCTTTGCCCACCTATTATATTTTCGCACCTATGATTTACTTGGATAAACAAGGGTGTCTTTTGTCAAAGTAGCTCTACTGACTGTATTTAAATTGTGTTTTTTTCGTTTGAGGAAGATTAAATAAATTAATACATAGATATAACATTATTTTTTGAATTGGGAAAATTAAAAAAAAATCACATTTAACCCATTACCAAACGACAAAACTTTAGGGCAGTCCAAATTGAAAGATCCTGCAGACGACAATTTCAAGTGAATGGAATTTTTAATGTTTAGGTCTTTTTGGATGAAAAACATTGTGGGAAATGAAGAAACTGCTTGTCACAAGCAATTTCTTCATTTTCCACAATGTTTTTCAAAGCCATTTTCTTGTGGGGAGTGAAAAAGAGTCATTGTGTGGTAATGGGTTAAGACATTACTGTAGATCTATATATGTTAGCGAAAATAAGTAAAAATAGGCAATAAACTTAATGCCCAGGTAATAAGCTATTGGCTAGGCAGTAAGCTTATTATGAATGCCTAATTCACTCTAGGCATTAAGCTTAGTGCCTATGTTTTAAAGGGGCTCATTCTATATTTTTATGCTTCCGAACTGTTCGGGAACTCATATTTGTGCATGGAAAAGCAATTAGCAATGCATAAAAACCTCAATCTCGGCGAAAAAACATCTCTCCTTTGCTATAGATCAATCCTTTACAAGCGTGTTTACACATTCTAATTTTACTTCAAAACAAGGTCAAGGTCAACGAGACACACCTCCGCGTTATTAACACACCGTACAACCGGCTGTGTCGTTGACTGTGACCTTATTTGCGAGGAATACGTGAAAAGGTTTATTTTGTACAAGCACTGAACATTTATACGCGTATTTATCAACTATAGAATACCAAAGATCCTTTCGTTTATTTATAAAAGTAAATTCATTTGACCTACCATGCACATGGCATCAGATGCCGAATCTGCCTTCGCTGACTTTCTACGCAGCCGGTTGTACGGTGTGTTAAATCTCGCTGGGCACATATGACGTATCTCTAACGTAATTAATTTTTGAAGGTTGGGCATATGTAGCCGTTACAAAACAAAAACAAGGACGACCAGCATGTTATTAATTGACTTGGATTTTAATACTTAATAAAGCTCGACGAGTGGTAACAATGGACATAAATGATCCACCCCTTCAGGTTGGTAATTTCATACGTTAATTTCTGGTTTGTAATTATTGTGCCATTTGCATTTTCGACAGCCTAGCTCGTCCCCCTTTAAACCTAATGCCTGGAAAAAATAGTCAGGCATTAGGCTTATTGTCTTACGATGAAATATGACTACTCTTTTGAAGTCTTATAAGAAAATGGTCAAAATTTTAATATACTGAAACAAAAAAGAAACGCAACTTCATTTTCAATTCCTTCTTACGAAAAGACATCAAATCAGATTTAAGGTTCCGGAACTGTAATGGCTGTAACTTCATAATGATTAGGCTGCACCGCAAATATGCCTGATAGTGTTTAATATCATGTATCAATTATATGTATGGCAAAACTTAAATAGAAATGTTATAATGTGAATGGTAAATAATCAATAAAAAATTCTGGCATGAAAATAATGCATCATCTCCCCTTATGATATAAATTTTAGTGGATTATCTGCCCTTGACTCACGAACAAATCAGTTTTCACAAAAATGTGTGGTAAACGAACTCTTTTATTGTATGTTATGGAGCAAAAGAATAATTGGCAACTTTCTACCATTTAAATAAATCCAAAATTTGCCTAATTTTGAAAATAATGACAAAAAAGATATTTTAGCATTGACTGTAAGACAAACTTTAAAGCCAGTTATCTCCCTTTGGATATACAAATTTTAAAAAGTAAGATGGTAAAATATTTTTATTTATCAATGTCTTAAACATATCCAACTTTCAAAGAGATCTATACACTAGAAGTGTGTGTACCAAATATTGCCATTACAGTTCCGGAGCCTTAAACAAAACTTAAAACATTTAAAGCAGTAACATTTCACCTTGTAAAGTTCACAATATCTTGTTGGTAGTCAATTTCTTTAGTAAGAAAACACCAAGTTTAAACCGCGCGTCAACACAATACGACAAAAAAAATGGACAGGGTCGAAAAAAACAATCTGTTTCGTTCAATTTGGTCTGATATTTGACTGTTGTGAAGTTCAAACGAGTTATTAGCGGTCTCCGTTACAGTCTTAAACCTATCCCGTAGGTAGGGTTAACGTGATTATTCGGTCCTGCCTTGACGTCATATCTCTTGCACGTCCGCCTCGTGCTCAATCGGTTGTGGTCCAATTGAGAGCCAACAACGTATACAGTCAAAAATGAGTCGATTTTTTGCCCCATCAATGTCTTACGACAACATTTTGAACCTTTTCCACCAACAACATCTGTACTGCAGTTAGGCGCTGGTTTTGACATAGCCTTGCTATGCGTAGCGTAGTGAAAAGTGTGTGAACGCTTTGGCATCTTCTTTGTCTATGTTCTAGCTTGTGTTTGATGAAAATTTGTTTTGATAGTAGTCATCTAGGAAACACGGCAGGGGATAATCAGTTTTTAACAATTTACCATGCATCACGTGATGAATGTTCGACATCTGAAGAAAATGGCTCTGTATTTATGCGTATGGATGCAGGTAGATTAAAAATGTACTCAACAGCCATTAAAACATATTTTGTCGAAAGTATTATGAAAAATTGGGGTTGCGTATCCTTTTTTGTCCTAGTATATTTACCATGGTGGCTCGGAGTGGATGTTGTGTTTATTATGGTACTCGTAATGTCGGCAATACATGGTTACGTGCACCAACCATCGCATTAAGACTAGAAAAAAATTGATGAGGTGCCACAAACCATTCAAATTCAATCAATTGTAGATCTACAGAGAATCTGCGAATGAAACCCCCACCCACCCACACACCCCTATGAAAAATTAGGTCCTCCCATCTGAAATTGATTCATACAGGTCTGGGCTGCGTTCAGTAAGACAAAATGTTAGCCGTTTCATTCGGAATACTCGGTCAATTCTTTCAATTTTGTGTCAAAGAAGTTGCGGCTGATGCTAACGTTAGCTAACGTTTTGTCTTACTGAACACAGGGCTGATAATAATTTCCATTTAAGAATAAGTCAGCGCAACTATTTCAGGTCATTGATATAGAACAACCTTTGCACTGGCGCATTTACATTGTTTTGTGTCTAACAAATCTCTATTTAAACTCTAGACACAACTGATGCTTATTGTCTAAAAATTAAGCTTATTGCCTGATTTTACTTATTGCCGCTAACATATTAGGCAATATAGACTAAATTTAGGATGAAACATTTCAGGCAAAAAGACTAGGCAGTTAGCTTATTGCCTAGGCATTGAGCTTATTGCCTGATTTTACTTGTTTTCGCTAACATATATAGATCTACAGTAATGTCTTTATGTGAAATTTTTTTTTTTTTTTTTTTTTTTTTTTTTTTTTTTTTTATTAGGCCTATTTTATTTTCCCAATTAGAAAAAAATTGTTATGTATAAATTTATTTAATCTTCCTCAAACGAAAAAAGACACAATTTAAATACAGTCAGTAGAGCTACTTTGACAAAAGACTCCCTTGTTTATCCAGGTAAATCATAGGTGCGAAAATATAATTGGCGGGCAAAGGAAAACTCCCCAAAAAACCAATAGATCTAGTTGGCAAAGTGAGACTGAACCTATTTTAAGCACATTCATACTAAGTCCATCAGTTTTGTATTACTCCCCTTTATTTTCTCATGGTAATTTTGGCGAAATTCGTATCATAAATTTAATAAATGTTTGAATAAAAATATTAAATATATAAACGTTAAAAGATGTGAAAAAAGATAACGTATCGAATATGCGACTTGTCAAATAAAGAAGGCGTTTGCTTTATGTATTGAAAAGATATTTTCTTAAAGTATATAAACATAAGTCTCCCTATCTTTATTGACGGAAAGACAAAGCGGCATTAAATAATAATGCTCCCACGAATAAGGTGGAAAAATTAAATTTGGACGATCCGACAGGATCGAACGCTCAACCACAATAATGAGTCACGTGACTCAGTAGAACAGAAACTCTTCAACAATCTGATACTACGCACGAGACCGATTGAAATTCGGTTCAGCAGAGATGGTGGGAAAATGCCAGAACTAATCTGGATGTGATTGGATTTTTAAAAATCAACTGACAAAAAGGTTATTGAAGATCAACCAATAGACCTTTTTAGTTGATCTTCAATAATTTTTATCAGCTGTTTTTTCAGCTATCGTGGTCTGTCTGTCTGTCCGTCTGTCCACATTTTGGTGTTACCACTCTAGGACCCACAAATATTGACCAATCTTAACCAAACTTGATCAAAACATGTATGACCATACGTTCCCGGATGAGATAGATTTTGGGTCAGATCGGACCAGGAAGTCCGGAGTTATGTGCCCTTGAATGTCAAAAATGGCTAGTTTTGACTTTGTTACCACTCTAGCGTCTTCAAATATTGACCAATCAAGACAAAACTTGGCCACAATGTAGGTAACTATAAGATCTTGGATGAGTTCGATTTTCAGTTTGATTAGAGCAGTACAGTCTGGAGTTATGTGCCCTTGAATTTGACAAAATTGCCGTTTTCGACTTTGTTTACACTGTAGCATCTACATTTATTGACCAATCAAGACAAACCTTGGCCACAATGTTGGTTACTATAAGATCTTGATTAGCATGACTTTCTGTTACATTGGAGCTGGAAGTCTAGAGTTATGTGCCCTTGAATTGGACAAAATTGACGTTTTTCACTTTGTTTACACTGTAACATCTACATTTATTGACCAAACAAGACAAAACTTGGCCACAATGTTGGTGGCCATAAAATCCTACACGAGCTAAATTTTCACATGATTGCACAAGAGAATCCAGAGTTATTGGCCCTTGAATCTAATAAAAATTGTTTTCGACTTTATTTTTACTCTAACAAACACAAATACCGACCAATTAAGACACAATTTGGACACAATGTTGGTAACCATGTTTTATTTTTTCAGATTGATCGGAGAAGAAATACCAGAGTTGTGTGCCCTTGACAGTGACAAAATTGCCTTTTTCGTCTTTGTTTTCACCAAAACAGCAATAATATTGACCAATGAAAAAAGAACCTTGGACATAATGTTGATGAGAATATCTTCATCAGAACAGGGTTATGTGCCCTTGACTGTGACAGAATTGTTTTCTGCAACTTTGTTTTTATTATAACAGCCACAAATATTGATCATTTAAGATTATGAATTCAGTTTTCAGCTGGATCATCTCACATCTTAAATCATGTGCGCTTGAACTTGACAGCATTGGGGATTTCATTCTAATTAGGTTCAGGTGAGTGATTAATGACCATCATGGTCCTCTTGTTTCCAAATATTCATCACGTCCATCTAATGCGTGACATTAGATTTTATTAATTCGAGACCGATTTGAATGTCTGTCCACATTATCTGCTTTTAACAGAATTCAAATCGGTCTCGTAGATCTTTTAATAAAATCATGGAAGATGTTCTTAAACTGTTGTATCACGTACGTGTTTATCCACCGTGATATTCTTTTTTACCAAATTGTATACTTCGACTGAACCAAGGTTGATATTCAGTTTTTTCCTCTCAATAGTTTCTACACTTCATGTCGACGGCTCAGCGCAAAAGGGTTGTAACTGCCTATAAACATAGAGGCAGTTACTACCGTTTCGTGCTGAGCCATCTATGTAACCACACAAATGTTAACATTATTGATCCAGTGGCGGATCCGGGATTTTTGTCAAAGGGTGTTCAAAAACACAAAAGGGGGTACAACCCAGGTTCGTTTTCCTAGTTTCACACAATTTTGACTTATTTTCTTCATGAAAATGAGATAATCAGACAACAGATGGGTGGTTCGTTTGATCTAACCGCCCCCTCCCCCAACGAACACCCTCTGGATCTACCAGTGTGATCGAAATCCGTCCTATCCTCTGCAGCAGCAATCAAGTGGGAAAAAACCCCATAATTTTGTCTTTCGAGAACATATTAGGTAGACCTAGCTTACAGTTGTTTTGGCTAGACTTTAATAAACTAAAATGGTATTTCGTCGTTCTTCACCGAAAACCTCGTAACTGCATATATAAACAAGCTGCAGTTATGTGGTTATGTTGCAAAGCAGCGATTAATGATGTCGGAAAGAATACAGGCAGGGTTGAAACGGGTAGCCTACATAATTTCTCCCCGGGTTCCGTCTAACAATGGCAATGAATTTTGTGCTAGAAATAGACTTCGTTTACGGTTATGTTTTGATAAACCGTCGGTGTTGTTTTAAGATCTCGTAACTACGGCTTGAACCAAGCCGTAGTTACGGGATTTTATAACAACACCTACGAAAAAGGTTTGTTTGTCCGAAAATAGCGTCACAGCTAACTGGGTAAAATCGTTCCCTATTGACCAAACGCCGACTGTCAATCAAAAACATCGATTAGCCAATGGATGATCAAAAAAATGATTAAATTCTTTATAAGTAGTGACGTATATATGCTATAGTGAGCATATATACGTCACTACTTATAAAGATTTTAGTCATATTTTATACAAGAATGTTTTGTTTACATTGAACAAAATGTAAACATGTGCCATACGATCTTTCGCCAACTATAATTGAACGTTAAACAAAACATAAACACGTGCCGTACGATGTGGCGACAACTGTAAATGTTTAAGACATTTATATTCTGATTTTTTTCGGGAGAAAGGGCGGAGCCTAGTAAACGGTTATTACATTGAAGATTGAGGAGAAACAGCGTTTTCAATTAGCGGTAAATCGTCGGTGTTATTGCAAATTATTGTAACTGCAGCTTGAATCAAGCTGTATTTACGAGGTTTTTTAATAACACGTTTTACAATCGCACAGTCTTTCAATTTCGAAATGTTTTCATGCTCGTGCCGCACGTTTTTCCCGTATGTTAACCAAGGTATCGAGAAGTAAACTCGTCGAATAACCTTTTGGCTTAGCCACACCCTTTCAGGTGAATAAAAACGCAATATACGCCATAAAGAATTTAGTCATGTTCTATACAGCAATGTTTTCTTTAAATTTGAACAAAATGTAAACATGTGTCATACGATCTTGCGCCAACAATAACGATCACATCCCCATTCTTTGTCTTAAATTCTATGTTGGGCGGAGCGATCTGTCTATTAGCGTTTGGTAAATTGTAATTAAAATGAGCAATCCACCAACGGAAGCATACGAACGAGTTGACTCGGTTGAGGCAACTCGCCTGCATGTTCCCATTGGTGGATTTCCAAATGAGTTCTCCGTTCTAATGAGGTCCTTGGTAGCCTAACACGGTGTGCATTTCAGTTTCGTCTTTCATGAATCTTTTGACTGTCTAGGTAAAAGGAGATAGGTCTATGTAGAATAATCATTACAAGATTTAAGCCAAAATTAACCAGCGAGTAACGTCTAATAAATCTGTACCCAGGTGATAGTAATTCTGTACCCTACCCGTGGGTGCACGGGTAACAGTTTCAGCCCTAGGCCTATCCCCCTTTCTCACTTCTCCGTTCTTTCTCATTCATCCGTTCATCTCAGTTTCTGGCATGCAAGACTTTTTTCAAATAGGAATTGTATTATATTTTGAAGACTTGATTATTTTAAGTCACACAAGACGAAAAAAGGTCCAAATGTTTGTGAAATGAATCTATATAATTTAAACTCACACGAAGTTCTAAACGGCCACCTCATTCTTTCACATATTAATCGACATCTCTGACAAAAACTCATGTTGCTTTAACTGTTTGTAAAATGAATTCATTTTTGAATAATGTGACACATTTTCACAAGGCTGTGTTCGTAATTAATGAAATGGTGACGTTCAGAAGTGTGCTACCCCATAAATAACAAGAGCCGTCACAGACGGATTATGCTCCCCGAATAACTGTTTGTCACAAAATAAAAACTATCATACATTAAGCCCCCTTTTCTCATGACAGCTTTCTTGTACACACATTATTTATAGAATATGGTCTAGAACATCCTATTTAATACATGAGCACAAAATTTCATTAAGTTCTGCCCATAAGATGAAGAGAAATAAGAGAAAAACTAATTTTTACACTAAGGCCCCTTTTTCCATGACGCAGCATTAACTTCACAAACGGAGAAAAGGGTCCCTAGGTATTGACCAAGGGAGTTCACATGTGAAGTTTCATTGAATTTGGTCCAAGGGTTGCTGAGATATGGCTGTGGACGGACGGACGAACGGACGGACGGACACACGGACGGCTGGACGGACGGACAGCGTGGCGACTATATGCTCCCCCGAAATTTTTTCGGGGAGCATAAAAAGTCAGACATCACAACCTAATATCCCATGTGATCTCTGTGTGCACTTATCATGACTAAGAATCTAATTCTCGTGGATAATATGTATTCTTGAAGATACTGTATGCGGTATGGTACAACGCGGAAATGGCATGTTTACTGGATTTCCCGAGTCAAGTCTTCTAAATCATTTACTTTGGCAGTGCTCGAATCTGCCTGTTTAACAAGTCAAAGACGTGACTCTTGATTAATCACGAAACATATTTTCTTTCCAATCCGTTTTCCGATAAGATAGGGGATGTTTAGTACAGTTTAAGCTTCAAAACATGTAACACAGTGCTAAGGCTTGGACATTTCGTTGACGATGCGGCCTAGGATCGCATTTATTTAAGCGCCTCATAGCCGTTTGTAGTGGATTTGATGGCTAAGATTACACAAACTTCGTCTCGCGGTCATTTGAACATGCATGAAATTATTTCTAAAAATTGTTTAATAAACCTTTCCATCTTGTTGACGAATAGTAGTCCTTCAATCTCCCTCGCAGTTATCTCCCCTGAATTTGGATTGGGGGAGATCTCTGCCGGCACAGCTTGAGTTACCAAGATTTCAGGTAATTGATTTTTTTTATTTTGATTTTTATTTAAAAAAGTAAACATCCTTTAAGTGATGTTTTAAGAATATGAGGTGTCAGATATGAATCCAAATAAAAAATATTATTGGATTTAAAAAATGATTTCAGAAATATGAATAAATTTCCGCCATCTTTACGATATCACGTGACATTCTCCATGGTCACGTGATTTGCATGCCTGCAGTGATAATGTAAGGCATTGTCGCTGTGTGGAGTTTGGTAGTCCTTAAGTGTGGCCGTCGTCTTGTTTTATGAACACTTCCGGTACGCATGCACCCATCCTAAATTTGCTAATTTGTGAAAAAGCCGCAAATATCAGATTCGATCCATCGACAAACAATAAAAACGATATGTTTACCCCAGAAACAAAAGAAATCGAATGATTGCATTATGATTTTGTTTTAAAAGGGAATTATCAAATTGACCTTTCTGACTGGAGTCCTAACAACAAACATTCCGAAGGCCATTTCTCGCGTTTCAATGATAATTCTTGTCATGTTAAATGTTTTTTCTGATTGGGCTATCCATATGGATAAATTATCAAAAACAGAATGGACATTCATCACGTAGGCCTAATGCAAAATACGTAGGGGAGACCGGGGTATCATGAACCACTTTTTGATAAATTTCAGCCAGGGCTTTCTTAGTTTCACACAGAGTGCTCTGATCAAAGCCATATCAAAGATCAACATCTCTCGCATTTTTCTAAACCTTTGGCAGATATTTTCGACATCCAGAATCCGCAGAAAATCATTTTAAACAGAGCTGGTGAAATGGTTCATTTAACCCCTTTGACGGGGCAGGTTGAACCAGTACATGGGGAAAGTTGAACCAATTGGCATGTTTGCGATAATAATTCACACCGAAAAGGGAAATAAACAACATATTTAATTCATAATAATGAAAATGGGTGTTACCTGCAATAATATCGTAATATTTCGTTCAAAGAATAAACACTTATGTCAGTTTTCAAGAGAATTCGATTAGACATACAACAGACGGTTTAAAAGGCCCAGAATTATTTTGAGCGTTTTATCTGCACTTATTTTCATAGTGGTTCAACTTACCCCGGTACACAACATGGTCATATACTTGTCATTCGTGAAGAACCCATCTTACAATGTCAATAACGGAATTCAATTTTACATTCTGAATATATCATATATCTGTAAAATGTAAAGAATACTGCTGAGATTTGCTGTGCTTTGTAGTGCGAAGACGGAATGCATGAATTGTGAAAAACAACTTTAAGGTCGAAATTTCGCTTTTTGGGCATAAAATCCATATAACAAGACAGAATCTCTCGAAATTTTCACCGATGAATACTAAAAACATTCCCGCCCCGATTACTTACCCCGAAGACGTGAAATTGAAAAGCATGCGAGAGAAATTGGAGTGGTTCGTTTAACCCCGTGGCTCAATTAACCCCGGTCTCCCCTACGTGCAATTTTAACGTTTCGACCAAAATGACGTCACGTGATTCTTTTTTGACGTGACACTACTTTAACTTATTCGAAAAGATAGCCGGTGACTTAGTTAATAACAATAAGCAAACACAAGATCCAAGTGAATTCAGATGACTTATTTATTAAAGAAATAAAAGTGGCCGTTTAGGAGTTCGGGTCAGTGTATGCTTTGTTGTTGGATTCCTTAATTTTGGGTAAAATCGGACTTTTTAATGAGGGGCCATTTTGAAAACAAAATAGAACAATAATTATCATACTCCATGAGTTGAAATCATTTCATTAATTACAAAAATTGATTGGAATAACCAATCAAAACAGTCACAAAGAGAATTTCAAAGTGAAAGCCGAAATTATGAATCTACAATTCAGATGAACGGATGAACGAGAAACCGGCCATGTCATCCACATCTTTAGGTAAAAATGCTCTAAAATGACTTTTACCGTTTCTATTGTTTGATATTTTATTATGATCGTGTCCGTCAGATGTCAATTCAATAAGAAATAACAAAAACTAGCTTCCGAAAATTGAATTAAACTAAAAAACTAATAGTTTTAGGCTTAGGTGAACGGAGAAATGAGAAAACGGCATATATGCTACAGGGGCCCGTATTACTAACGATCGTACGTTTGATTTTTGCATAATTACTTGTAACAACAGCCCTGATTGGCTCAGTCGGATTTCTCGTGCAATCAGATGTCTTGTTACACAGTTTACACAAAAATTTGATCGTAAGATGTTAAGTAGGCCTAATACGGGACCCAGAGAATGGTTAAGGTAGGCCTGCTCTTTCCATACAACAAATTGTTTTACGTCCCTTAGAAAGAGTTTTTTCAAAAATCATTTATATATTTAAAAAAAAAATTAATAAAACGCTGATACATATCACCATCGTTTTCTCTTTTTCTAACAACGCTCCCCTTGCTTACTGGTCATCAATTCTAGGCTATTGACCACTCCTCCTTTGGTAATGGCGACAGTGGGTCCCAGTCTCGAATAAAAAAAGACAGGTTTATCCAAGTAGATGTAGATATATATTTTATACATCAATCGATCAATCGATCAATCAATCAATCAATCAATCAATCAATCAATCAATCAATCAATCAGTCAATCGAATGATGAATCAATCGAGCGAGCGAGCAAAGAAGCCGGCAACCAAGCACTAAATACCCCCATTAATAACAGTCCTCGCCTACCGAGAAGTGAAACTTTTAATTACTTCCCTTTAGTTCTTCTTTTCTTTGTTTGATATTTTGCGATAATTTTCATTAAGAAGACATGATTTGTGTAGATAAATTTAAAATCAACTATTAAAATTGATAAATTAGATCTTAAACTATTCTATTTTCTATTGTTTTTTTTTTGTTTTGTTGTTCTGATATATCAAATTATATTATGTAGTTTTACTTAAACTAAATCGGCAGTAAATATTGTAGGACGAACATCGCAAAAACATATCATATTGATATCCCCCACGAATACGTGGATAAACAAATTTTATACAGCCTGAAAGGGCTGATTATAGCATTAACGTATCATCTCCTATATAGTGGAGTGACTTTCGCTGAAAAAGTGGCCTATTTCATGGAGTAGGTGGTCACAAAAGTACCACATTTTCTAACCTATACCAAAATGTTTGTCATATCCTGAAGTTTGTCAAACGGTAAATATCAAGTCTTGGATGTTGGTACGAGCTGAGAAATCCAAAATGGCGTCCAAGATGGCCCCCATAGACCTTGAGCCACCAATAACCCCTGCTCCCCCCCCAGGGGGAATTTTGAAGGGTATGATTTTCTGAAAGCTTATACCAAATGCTACGAGATGAGCGTTGTTTGCACTCTGGCCGTTGGGGCTTTTGGTTGTAACCCTTATCTAAAACCCTTAACCCTTTTAAATTTTTTATTCAAATATACAAACATTTATTTGGTCATATCTTCATTGAATTTTGACCTACATATGTCAATATGGTATCAAATGAAAGCTTATGACTTGCTCTTTCATTTGTAGTTATTTTATGCAAATTAGCTCATTTGCATATTCATGAATATTAATGATTTTCCTTAAAATTGTCAATTTTTGATTAAAATTTGGTTAATAATTTCCAAAACAAGGCGTTTCTGTCCAGGGGGAATTTTGTAAACATGGTTTATCAGTAAGAACATTCTATTAGAAACATTTTGAGCCTTGTTTGCACTCTGGCGGTTGGGGCTTTTCGGCATGACCCTTATCTAAACCCTTAACCCTACCAAATCGTTCATTCAAATCTTGAAAATGAATTTGGTCATATCTTGGTTGAATATTTACACACAGATGTCAGAATGGTATCAAATGAAAGCTTATGACTTGCTCTTTCATTTTGGGATATGTTATGCAAATTAGCTCATTTGCATATTCATGAATATTAATTATTTTTCCTAAAATTGCAATTTTCGACCAAAATCTGGTAAATACTTTCCAAAACAAGACATTTTTGTGCAGGGGAATAGTGTAAACATAATTAATCTTAAAGAAAATCATGCAAGAAACATTTTGAGCGATGTTTGCACTTTGGCTGTTGGGGCATTTGGCCAAAACCCTTATCTAAACCCTTAACCCTATGAAATTGTTCAGTCATTTCAAAACTTTTTTTATCATATCTTGGTTGATTATTGACCTACAGATGTAAGAATTGTGTCAAATGAAAGCTTATGACTGTCCCAATAATTTGTTATAAATTTTATGCAAATTATCTCATTTGCATATTCATGAATATTAATGACTTTTCTTAAAACTGTGACCTTTTTAGCGGGTATTTGGTAAATACTTTCAAAACATTGTGTTTCTATTCAAGGGGAATCATGTAAACATAGTTTATCTTAAAGAACATTTTATTAGAAACATTTTGAGCAATGTTTGCAATCTGGTGGTTAGGGCTTTTGGCCATGACCCTTATCTAAACCCTTAACCCCATCAAATTTTTCATTTGAATTTTCAAAATGTTTTTGGTCACAGCTTGATTGAATATTGACCTACATATGTCACTACAGTATCAAATGAAAGCTTATGGGTGACTCTTTCATGTGCTATTATTTTCTATGCAAATAAGTTCATTTGCATATTCATGAGAATTAATGTTTTTCCTCATAATTGTGATTTTTCAGCGAAAACCTGTTAAATACTTTCAGAAAATACTTTCAGAAACAAGACGTTTCTGTTCAGGGGGAATTATGCAAACATGATTTATCTTATAGAACATTATATAAATAACATTATAAGCGATGTTTGCACTGTGGTAGTCTGAGTTTTTGGCAAAACCCCTTATCTAAACCCTTAACCCTATCAAATTGTTCATTAAAATTTTCAATATGTTTTTGGTCATATCTTGATCAAAAATTGACATACAAACGTCTTAATGGTATCAAATGAAATCTAGTGAATTGCTTGTATATTGGCAATTTGCTCATTTGCTTATTCATGAATATTATTGATTCTTTAAATGTTTGGGATAAAACCACACTTATTGTGGAAAATCCATAAAATGTATTTCATTTGACAGTGCTAAAGTATGTGTTATATAGTAACCCTGTAATGTTAAGTACATAGTAACCCTGTTATGTTTAGTACAATAAATGCTGATGATTCTTTGCATTAAATAGACATTCTAGTGTTGATCTATGTTGGTTTCCATTATGATAACCTAGCCAAACTCCCAGAGTGTAAATAATTCCAAGATTGCCACCAAGTGTGATGTTAATCATTTTTGGTCAAATTGTCCTAAAACAGTGCAAAAATTAAGTGTCTTAATATGGGATTTCATATGCTGATCTAAACCAGGTTTTAGTTGTTGCATTCAAATATCAGGAAAGAATTGAACTGAAAATATCTATGGCTATCTAATGCCATCCTTGAAAACATATGCCACCTTTGAACATACATATATTTATGATAAGGGTGCTATATAAATGTGGTTTAATATTGAAAGATATTGTATATGTAGCGCAAGGGAACTATTTTCAATCCATTGTGAGGTTATACTATGCTGAAAGCACATATAAGACATATGTATAGGTTCGGAAGAATTTGAATGTACATTCAGCATGAGCTGTCAGTAGTATGGATCAGTTCACAGTTCACATCTGTTCTGATCTGATACAGACAATAACTGCAATAATCTTTTGATCGCAATCGGTTATTGTCTGTACTCTAGATACATACGTACAGCGAGTACATTTCTTGATTTATGCATCTGATACATAGGCTTTACATATGGCACCCCAAGCTTAAATCATCTGAAGTTAAAATACCTCAATAGAGCATAAAGGAATGGTAACACCAGTGTCCCTGATCTGTCAGCCACATATCAAATACACTTACAGCCAACAAATTGACTTGGCTATGAGGAATACACAAGGAAGGGCTCTCCAAATTGAACAAAATCATGCTGTTTTCTCCATGTGAATGGCAAAAAATGGGACTTGACAATTGCTTAACAACGTTATCCTGCTATATGTATGCAATTTGTCTACATTCCAAGATCTCTATTCAGCCATAAAAATTACAAAAATAATTGAAATGATTAATTTTATATGTGTATTAGAATAATGTCCCACAGGTTAGACACCTTTTGTATCATTATATGGCATTTGATAAAATGTTTATGTTCAAAGTCCTATTTAGCGGCAATTTTGGATTCATCCAAGGATAGCATTCTGTCAACTAAACTAGATATAAGCAATAACACCAGTACAATACATGGAATCAATTAAACTTATTTGCACTTTAAAGATTAAAAAATCAAATGAAAACTAAATACAAACATTAATAATAAGATTCATACGAACAAAATATGATGGGTTGCACACTTTAAAATCGCAGTTACTTCCAAACAAAACACCAAATAGATCTCAAACAAGGCTTATATGTTGTTCAAAGAGTGAACATGAATATCAGATGGTTAAAAACTCACGAGAAAGAAAAAAATCCCACCTTTTGGTAGGTATTTAACGTGAAAACAATCACAAATTGTAGATAAATCATTAATATACATGCATATGCAAATGAGCCAATTTGCATAAAATAACTGCAAATTAAAGAAAAAGTCATTAGCTTTCATTTGATACCATTCTTACATCTGTAGGTCCATATTCAATCAAGCTATGACCAAAAACGTTTTGATAATTCAATTGAAAAATTTGATGAGGTAGAGGGTTTAGATAAGGGTCATGGCCAAAAGCCCCAACCGCCAGATTGCAAACATTGCTCAAAATGTTTCTAATAAAATGTTCTTTAAGATAAACTATGTTTACATGATTCCCCTTGAGTAGAAACACAATGTTTTTGAAAGTATTTACCAAATACCCGCTGAAAACGTCACAGTTTTAAGTAATGTCATTAATATTCATTAATATGCAAATGAGATAATTTGCATAAAATTTATGGCAAATTATTGGGACAGTCATAAGCTTTCATTTGATACCATTCTTACATCTGTAGGTCAATATTCAACCAAGATATGATAAAAAACGTACTGAAATGATTGAACAATTTTATAGGGTTAAGGGTTTAGATAAGGGTTTTGGCCAAATGCCCCAACAGCCAAAGTGCAAACATCACTCAAAATGTTCCTTATATGATTTTCTTTAAGATTAGTTATGTTTACACAATTCCCCTGCACAAAAATGTCTTGTTTTGGAAAGTATTTACCAGATTTTGGTGGAAAATCGCAATTTTAGGAAAAATAATTATTATTCATGAATATGCAAATGAGCTAATTTGCATAACATATCTTAAACTGAAAGAGCAAGTCATAAGCTTTCATTTGATACCATTCTGACACCTGTGTGTAAATATTCAACCAAAATATGACCAAATTCATTTCCAAAATTTGAATGAACAATTTGGTAGGGTTAAGGGTTTAGATAAGGGTCACACCAAAAAGCCCCAACCGCCAGAGTGCAAACAAGGCTCAAAATGTTTCTAATAGAATGTTCTTACTGATAAACTATGTTTACAAAATTCCCCCTGGACAAAAATGCCTTTTTTAAGAAAGTATTTATCAAATTTTCGTCAAAAAATGGAAATTTTAAGGGAAATCATTAATATTCATGAATATGCAAATGAGCTAATTTGCATAAAATAACTTCAAATGAAAGAGCAAGTCATAAGCTTTCATTTGATACCATTTAGACATCTGTAGGACAATATTCAATGAAAATATGACCAAATAAGTATTGTAAATTTGAATGAAAAAAATGATAGGGTTAAGGGTTTTAGATAAGGGTTACAGCCAAAAGCCCCAACGGCCAGAGTGCAAACAATGCTCAAAATGTTTCTAAGATATTGTACTTTATGAAAAAGTATGTCTACAAAATTCCCCCTGGGGGGGGAGCAAACATGTTTCTGGCCCAGGGACTACCAGAATTGAAAACAAGGGGTTGTTGTATATGATTGCCTGTACTGGTTTAATGTATATCTATACATCATACAAACTAGGTTTAATATAATATACTAGGTTTGAACTTTCTCGTGATACATGTACATTTTACAATGGTCATAATGTCAAGGTCAAGGTCAAATTCAAGGTCATATGTGAAAAATAGCGAAAAAATACGTCATCTACCAGTTTTCTTTTCTTATTACTCAAAAGTTTGCATAAAAAGCCAGGAATGTTATATACCAAAATGAACTACAATATATAGGCCTTAATAAATTAACATAAAGATTAAGATATCTTGTGTTTCCATGGAGATATCCAAGATGGCGTCTAAAGACCCCTCCTGAAAAATAATGGAAAACTGTTTTCACCAGTTTTCCCATAATTTTGATATACATAATGGTCATAAAAATTAATGTCAAAGTGTTACTTTAATTCTTTACATTTTAGCAATGCTCATATTCTAGATAAAGCTGTCATGTAAGACTAGAAAATAATCTTATTTGTTGCAAAATCCAAGATGGCGTCCAATATGGCCGCCACAATGAAAACCAAATGGGCTGTCTGATATGATTGTTTGCACTGACTTAATGTATATCTGTACATCAAATAAAGCAGATTTTATTTCATGCAGTGTATTTGATCGTTTTATGATACATTTTTAAAATGTTTTCAATGTCAAGGTCAGGGTCAAATTCAAGGTCAGATGTGAAAAATAGTAAATGTATCTGTTATTTTACGTATTTTTTTGCTATTGTACACAAAATCTTGAATAAAAAGCTATATACTAAAATAAACAATTGTATGAACTTCAATAACTTGATATTAAGATTAGGATGTGTTGCATTGTCATGGAGATTGTAAAATGATGTGTACAAACACCTTGTGGGACACCTTGAGAGAATAATAAAAATCTTTGTTTTTACCATGTTTCAAATTTGATTTGTGTTATGGTAATTCAAATAATGTCGAAGTCGTTCATCTTTATATTCTAAATTGGCACAATACTCATGTTCTATATAAAGCTATCTGAAGTACATGTATCACCATAATATTATCCGATAAAGAATCGAATATGCCATGCAAAATGATAAAAAAAAACATACATCTGAATTTAGGTAGATGGTAGCCTTTTGAGCTTTGAAATGTCAGAATTCGACAACAGGAAATGTGTAGAATAAAATAAGTGCTTTAAATACAGTATATATGCAATTTAGTTCTTCATTTAAAAACAAATTTGAGACACAGTTCATTTAAACAAAAATAAAAATGACGATACTTCTTTAGTGGGTATATCACACGTACAATACACTGTATAGAGCAATTTTGCCGTCCTAACCAGTTTAGGCATTTATTTTCTAAATTCACTAGAATCACATACCCCATTTAAAACTTTATGAGAACACCAATTATGATGGAATTTTTCTTTTTGTAATATATCATGGCATCCTACTAAAATCTGAATTAGTGATAATTATCAAGTTTCGTATATACATATACACTGGTTACTTGAGAGAAGCTACATGAACAGTTAGTGCAATCAAAGATCTTAGGTAATGGTATATCCATTAGGTTTTGCGTACATTGATGCTCATATATATCTACTATTCTATCACAAACAAAGTCACTGAGAAGTTCTGGTGGAGTAACTGGTAGACTCATGCGTTATGGAGCTGATTGATCTGTCTCATCATTTATCCAACTTTGGTGGGTCAGACAGCTGCTACATTGCAGGATGGTATCCTTCCTCTCCAGACCAGCAAGTGATACTCGCATTGTAGCATATACAGCAAAATAATGTCATTTGCTGGCAGAATTCTAGCGTTTTTTTACCTTTTCTGTTCAAAGTTTGTTCAAAGAACTACCAATACTGATACCATATAAAATACCAACACATTTTATTAACACTTCTCTTACTATTGTATGTAAGTTGTTGATAGTTCCAATTTTTGTAATGTTCTTGATAGCCACAAGGCCTCTCTCTCTCTCCTTATTCAGTAAATATGTGTATCAGGAGTTTTAGCACATGAACTGTATATGGACTAACCAAGACTACTTTGGCCACAGTCTGGCAACCAATATAGTCAGTATGAAGTTTCATTCAAGTCCCAAGCATCTGCTTCTTCTTGATTGGAGTAAGGTTCTTGAATGTATTGTGATTTCAGATGGCGAAATAATGCATAGACAAAGGAAAAGCTTCTATGATCCTTTACTTAAAAGTAAAGTGGCAGCAATAGGATCCATAAAACCAAAATAGAAATGCAAGATTAAAAAGATTGTTATCAGTTTGTAAGCGATAAACAGCATAAAAAGGTACCACTGGAAACAGGGGAGAGTTATATCATTTGAAAATGCACAAGTACCACTTAGCTTGTGTGATGAGATTCGCAAGTATGTGAGACTTGTTTGATCAACTCCAATTGTATGTTAATGAAATTGTATGTGGGTTGACCTATCATCTTAGGTGAGATGGCAGTCGCTGATGTGTAATAGTCTCTTGCATCACCACTCCAACCTATATTCTGTGATCCTAACAATATGTTCTAGACTTACACTAAATGCAATAGTGGAGGTGTAAATGTCGATAATGTCATCTTCGGTCTCATTTTGAGTACAGAATTAAAACTCAAGCCAAGAGCTTGGATACCTGTCATTGATGGTATCAAATAAACAAACAAATGTGAAAGTCATATATCCCAAAAAAGTTCTTGACCAGCTTTACGTAGACCTTAAGGTGACATCTCAACAGGCTTTAAACAAAATAATACTGTAAGTAAGCTCTAACTGACAGAATATTACTCCATGTCAATCAGTAGTTGATTTGATTAAAATATTGTACAAGTCAATTGTTATTTTGTACAATACATGTTTATCCCAAGTACTCTTGCTTAGTCCAGATGCAGACATCTTTTATACTAGTACTCCTGCTACATCATTTTGCACCAGTTTACCGAACTAGGAGTCTGAGCACTTTTATTTCAAAACCAGACATTTACATCTATTCAAAATGCCAAACCCAAGCTTAAAAGGAGATTTCTTTAAGTTTTCATGATATGTCGATTTAGTGATTTACACAACTTTACATCTTTTTAATTTAACCCTGTTTATATGAAAACAGTCATGTTTACCCTTTTATTATTGTTTGAATTTGACTCAAAGTTGCTATGATTCTTTCTGCAATACCTGTATAACTAATTGTGTTATTTCATTTCAACCAATTTTGATCAGCATTTTATGTCACCTGACCGAAGGTCATGGTGACCGATTGCCACCATTTTTTGTCCGTCGTCGTGCGCTGTGCGTCATCCGTCGTGTGTTAACTTTTAACATTTTCGACTTCTTCTTGAGAATCATTGGACGGATTTCAACCATATTTGGCAGGAAGTATCCCCCATGGAAAACCGCCTCAAATTTGTACAAATCATGGAGTTATCTCACCTTGCGGCCCCATAAGGGTCCAAAAAATGTGTAAAAAGGGTACATCTTAAAAAAAATTTCTCATGAACCGGCTGTTGGATGGGATTCACATTTGGTATTTAGAGTCTTTAGGGCAAGGACTGCAAAGTTTGTACAAAAGAAAAAAAATGTCAAGAGGTGCTGAGGTGGTAGGGGTGGGGCGTGTTATTAGTGTATTGGTGTTATTTTGAACCATTGGATGGATTTAAACCAAACTTGGTAGGATGCATTCTTATAGGAAGTAGCTTCAGAGTTACCTCCCCTTGCGACCCCATAATGGGCTACTAAGGGGGTAGCCTAAATATGGTACATCTTAAAAAATCTTCTTCTCGTGAACCTGCTGATGGATTGGATTCATATTTGATTTTTAGAGTCTTCGGACTATAAAGTTTGTACAAGAAAATAAAATCTGTTTAAAATGGCTATGCTGTGTATATCTTTCAATATACTTGTGGGAATGATATTATAAGTATACTTTATCTGTAAATACATGCCTTTCTGCTCATTTGATTCAGGTGACCCATAAGGCCCTCTGTGCCTCTTGTTGATTATCTTTGAGTTTTAAAGGAGTACTATACATGTATGTGCAACAGACATAAATGACGATTAAATAATCTTGCTACTATATATTGTCACACGAGTCTTTCCATGAACAATCATTCAAGTATGTGTTTTAAACAGGTTAACGGTTCAACTATGACTACTCATAAACCGGGTGGTAAAATATTGAATAAAAGTCATGAATACTGTTGTTTTATAATTACTTTTCAAGCTGTTATAGTTTAAATACGAGTATCCTCCCTACTTAACATTTAACATATTATTGTAGTGACAATATCGCAAATCATATATGAAACATGGTTTAATCAATATGGTTTTCGATTATTTTCACAAGGTTTCTGATTAGACACCACCATGAAAATATCCATGGCTGCGTGACATATCCAAATCTTTAATGTAGCCATGCTAGGATGTCTGAGGTAAAAAAACGTATGCAAGAAAATACCAGGGGCGCCTTGGTTTAGAGGTAGGACTCGGGCTTTGGAATCGAAGGGTCCTGGGTTCAAATTCTGCCGGTGCCACAGATTTTTTTCTGAGCAAAAGAATTACCCCACGTTGCTCCTCTTCACCAAGGTATATAAATGGGTACACATGAATGTTGAAACCCAAATTGCTGTGGCTGCCGAAGGCGACAATTAATAACAGCCGACTTGAGACTCAGTGGTCCTGGGTTAAAGTGTTAAGTCGGTTGAGTGCGTTTCTCAGTCGGTAAAACATACTTTAAACCAAACTTTAACATATGGAATGGTCAACATGCATATCATATGTTGCTAGATTATTTCTGTCAAGGGAAATTTCAAATGAAGTTCATTTAGTCCTTATAAATCTGTATATTATTGACTGACCCACCTTTTACATTTATAGTGATATTTATGGGAAACTGGACCATGATAGATAGTGAAAAATTTAGTATATTCCATTCTTTTGGCCCCAGATAATTCAATGCACCAAATAACAATGCATACTCTGATTGTGCCCATGTTGTTCTGATCCCTGGCATTGGCCCTTTCAACATTTAATCATAAAAGCCTATATATTGTTGTTAATTGTGGTATATAACATTTCATATCTTTTGCGCAAGATTTTCTGTAAAAACAAAAGAATATGTAAACTTACAGATTTATTTCACATTTGACCTTAAATTTGACCTTAACCTTGAAACCATTTTAAAATGTTTTTTTTATTTTAAAATGTATCATTAAAAAGACCAAACACACTGCATGAAATAAATCTAGATTATTTGATATACAGATATACATTAAGACAGAACAAACAATCATATATGATAGCCCATTTAGTTTTCATTGCGGCGGCCATATTGGATGCCATCTTGGATTTTACTACAAATAAGATTATTTTCTAGTCTTACATGACAGCTTTATCTAGAATATGAGTATTGTACTAATATAAAAAAATAACACTTTGACATTAATTTTAGTGACCATTATGTATATCAAAATTGGGGGAAACTGGTAAAATACAATTTTCCATTATTTTTCAGGAGGGGTCTATAGACGCCATCTTGAATATCTCCATGGAAACACAAGATGTCTTAATCTTTATGTTAATTTATTAAAGCCTATATATTGTAGTTTATTTTGGTATAGAACATTCCTGGCTTTTTATGCAAACTTTTGAGTAATAAGAAAAGAAAACTGGTAGATGACGTATTTTTTCACTATTTTTCACATTTGACCTTGAATTTGACCTTGACCTTGACATTGTGACCATTGTAAAATGTATCGTGAAAAAGTTCAAACCTAGTATATTATATTAAACCTAGTTTGTATGATGTATAGATATACATTAAATCAGTACAGACAATCATATACAACAACCCCTTGTTTTCAATTCTGGCGGCCATCTTGGACGCCATCTTGGATTTCTCAGCTCGTAGCAACATCCAAGACTTGATATTTACCGTTTGACAAACTTCAGGATATGACAAACATTTTGGTATAGGTTAGAAAATGTGGTACTTTTATGACCACCCCACCTTCAACCAAGCCTTGAAAGTCACCCTACTAATACGAGAACGGTACTTGACGTCCGTCACAGATTAGACTTGGGAAAACAGTGAGACAAAAGAAGAAACTGCTGACAACCAGCAGCTTCTCCTTTTGTCTAAATGTTTTCCTTGCTATCTTACACACAAATTCTATATTTAAGAACATTCATTTTGTTTTTAATTGGACGTCTTTCGGACGTCCAATTCTTATAACCACTTTTCGACAGGCGAAATGGGTTTTCATTACCAAATAACCCTTCTCAGACTGAATTGCCTGTTGACCAAAAATCAAAATAGATTTTTCGACCTAGACTAGCCCTAGTCGTTTCTGTTTGCTGTATTTGAGCAGGGGTTTTCATTCTCCTAAAAGCTTGCCTCTATAATCCAAGTTCAAGGTTTTCATTGCTGAACAGAAACCTAGTACTCTAGACTAGGATGCCATTTAAAAAGGGTCTGCTCGTTTATACTATAACCTTAATACTAGGGTCTGGGCAAGACTATTTGCGACCATACAGGAAAACTGTCGTATCTTTTCCCGCTTTCTATGTGTTCTCTGACAAACACTATAAGATTCATTGCCCGATTCAATTCATGCCACGTCTTCACCAACTTTACGATCTTTTTTCGATTTAACCATTTTCTTGTAGTGATTTGACTTTCGTGATATTGTGTAAGAATTTAGAAAGCGATACATTAATAAAGTTAACAAACGCCCTTATCATCAACATCAGCGATAGGTCAAACGGGAAAGGATTAGCCTCGCAACCTGTTTTCAGTATGAAATTTGGAACGTCGTTGGTTCGAAACCAGTTCGGCCCATTTCTTCTGTATAACGTATGTAAAAACGTTTGTTTTCTTGATGTGTTTCCTGAAAGCAGATATATTTTAGGGTGATTACTCAATTTAATGCACGTATTGTGTATGACAAATTCTTTTTCTTTGATCATTGATGTTTAAGTCTTTGACATATTTAAACACGCGACGTATTTTGGAAACAGGGTTTTAAAACTGATTATCGGGGAGTGAGTTCATTTCGCAACTCGGGTTCGACTCGACGACAAATCGGAGTTTCATCTGAACAGCCTCAGATGAGACGCTAGTGATATCCCTCTATTCCAAAAAATAGTCCCTCATACGAGCTTTTTTCTCCAGCATCTCTTTACATACTGATCAATGATCATGACAACAATGCTTATTACTACTATAAGATCGAGTGACAGCGATCTGTATTTATTATGCTAGGTTCCCAATGCCGATCAAATCAACTCGATCAAACCCGACCAAGCGATCGAGTACCGGTCGACGTCGGTCGGCAAGTGTGATCGGGATAAGTCGAGATAGTCGAGTTTGGTCTGCTTCGATCGGTAATCCTGCCAACTTGTTTTGACACGTCAAAAAATCCGTGTAGCGTTCGAGTAGAAAACACATCGTGAAGATGTTCAAGTATTGATCGTATAGAAGATCGAACTGATCGACAATCACTCGAGTAGAGATTGTGTGTGCTCGAGTCGATATCTTTTACCGGGATTTGATTGGATGAACAGTTGGAGCAGAAGTCGAGTTGATCGGGAATGCGTTCGGGAATAACTCGTACAAGTCGAGGTGATCGAGTGCTTCCAACTGCTCTATGGCAGCGGATCAACTCGATCTACTCGATCGCTTAAGTGCACTCGACCAATCCCGACCATATGACTTCAACTCGATCTCTAGTCGATCGAACCGGACCTCTTCATCCGATTTGATTGAGTGAACAGGTGAATCAGAGGTCGAGTTGATCGGGGTGTGGTCAGAAATTACTCGCGTACAAGTCGTGGTAATCGAGTGCACGCTCGGTGCAGGTCGGAATACAAATTATCTACCCGATCACACTCGATCTCCAGACCCGACTGATTCACGACAAGGTCGATCCTTTACCCGATCAGTACACAATCGCTTCTCGATCATTTTTGTACTCGACCGCACTCGACTATTTTTAAATGTCAAAAAGACTCGAGTAGGAAGCCCGAGCGATGCAGATCAATTTCGATCATCTCGACCGCTCCCGATCACTCTTGCAGACCTAGCTCGACCTGTATTCGATCGCTTGATCGAGTTGATATGGTCGGCAGTGGGAACACTAGGTCGTGTGGTAATAAATGTGCACAAACAGCACGAGATCCTGCGCAGAGTATATTAATAGAAATATCAAAAATTATCGGAAATTGCGTTTCACGCGATTCCCCTGCTCTGAGACATAACACGCACGATTGATATAATGAATTAGCTCGATCTGGTCGTGTACAGACCGAGATGGTCAGGTATTGATCGTGTAGAGCTCGAATTGAGGACGGGGTGATCGGGTAGACATCGGAAAGATGGTCGGGCTACAATTGGGAAATGATCGGGAGTGCTCGGGCGGGGGTCTAGTTTGATCGACTAGAGATCGAGAAGAAGTCGTGTATACATATTTGGTCGGGCTTGATCGGTTAAATTAGGTGGTCGTGTTGATCGAGTTGATCAGATCGGCAGTGGGAACCTAGCATTAAGTTTAAGTGACCCGTTTACGTGTATTGTGCTAAGAAGATGAAGCAATGGATCTGCAACAGTGACAATGGTACTTAGATGGTCGGGTGAATATGTATACAGATAGGGACATTGCTATTCTCAAATGTTCGTTGATAATGATATGAAGATTTAAATTGCGTATTGTACTCCACAGCCATTTTCCCTACGGCACGTTCCCAATTTCTTCTTTGAGCGCAGATGTAAGATGTAAGGATGCTGCGGTAGTATTGGTATGAGGAATCCATGGTTAGGTGCTCCAATTCACCTGGTATTTTGTTTCAGTAAAAGTATGTGTTGAATTTGATTGTTTTGTAACCACAACCAGGGAAAAACTGCTGCCGTGTTTTTTAGTTTAAAAACACGAATAAAAATCAAAGTGCTTGGAGCACTGTATTTAGACGTCTCTGATTGATTGAGCGGAATTGTATGTAAATGATCGGCGGTTTTATTACTTCATTTCGCTGAGTTTGTGTTTAGATCGATTCCAAATCACTGCGGTCGTTTTTCCCTAACGATGGTGGAGATAAAATTTGAAAAAAAAATATGATGAAAAAGAGCAATGTCTAAGTAGAATTTGAACCCAGGGCCTTCCAGATATAGACATATGTAAAGAGTACAATGTGAATGCTCTGCCAAGTGAGCTATCGTGGCTTTCATTTATGTAATGCGTTGGCTTACATTTTAAATACATTGCTTTGTATCGTCCTTTATAAAATCAACAAAAGGTGTAACTGACACCAATACTCATAGTTAAACCGAAACAAGAAGACAGAATTGCTAATCACATGGCCTTTACTGAATTGGGTAATCAAATTAAAAGTGATTATTCATAGAGCCAAATCAGTTGTCTTGAAACGGCAATCAAATCAATTTGAAGTCTGAGAGGATTCTTTGGTAATAAAACCGATTTTGTATGTCCGAAAAGATCTTATATATTATAGAATTAAACTTAAAACATCTAACAGAAGAATGAATAAAATATCTATCGTTCATGTACAATCCCGCTCAATCAATCAGAGACGTCCAATTACAGTGCTCCCAGCACTTTGATTTAGTCTGCAGCTGCTTTTGAATTTTACAACCTAAACATTTTCCCGAATGGGCTGATAGCATGATTAGAGAAGAGGAGGGTAATCCCGACATGCGCCCAATTCCGACAGTTTCTTTAAAAAGGTCATTTGTAGTGCGTTTTCTTTTCACATAAACAACTTTCTGTTTGAAACATTACGTTATGCATTTCTTCGAAGTCATATAACGATCATTGACATATAAAAGTTTGCTTTCTTCAAAAATCGAGGTTCAAGATAGACCACCCTGTTTGCGGAATTTTCAACAAGAGTGTCATGGTCACAATATACGCCGACACTGCAAGGGACCAAGTTTTAAGGGGCCATAACTCAGGCAAAAATCAATAAACAATAAAATCCTTCCTTCATGCACATCTACCAATTAAGGTGATAACATTGACAAAGTTTAAAAAAGATCCAACTAGAAATTTTAGGAGGAGTTGCGCTCACAAGAAAAGTAGACGTACCTACAGACGGACGGATTGACGAACGGACGTTGGCACTGAACTGCAAACAAGACATTTCACTTTCGCTGTCGATCCATTATTGACGTCATATTTATAAATAAAGTTGAGTGTTTTGTGTTATTGTTGTTATTTGTCTGAAAGTCGTTCAACGAAACACATCCGAGTAATGATTCTATATAAAATTGTACAATGTGTTCCGAATGATTTTCGGACGTTTTGTGACAGGACCAATAGACTTTCAGATGTAAAAAAAAATCAAAATCTTGTGCAATCTAGTTCCATTCGTTTTTATTCATACGTTAAGGTAGTCTACCCATAGTGATATTCGCACGAAGTCGGAATTATTCGGGAAACGTCGAAAATATTCGGCGCTTACGACCGCGCCCGAATAGATTCTGATACGTTACAACGACGCTAGGAAAAATTCAATGCTTTATGAATCTCAGAATGGCCACTTTACGGGTATCCTACCTTAATTAAGCCAAATTTCCATAGGCTAATCCAGGGAGGTATTAATAAATACCCGTATTCAGTCAATAAGAAGGGAGAAAACCCGTCATTATTGATAATACATTCATGTATGGATAGCTTCCTCAATGAGGAAGACTACGTCTAAAAATTATACGAGAACCAAAGTTAGCCCTTTCCAAAACATTATTTTGTCGTCCCTGAAATGACAGACGTAAACATTGAGGCAAAATACGAAATGTGGTTAAGCATTTTCTACTTTTGACCAAATGTTTCAGTGCTATACCTCACGAGAAATGACCTGGTAGAGCAGCATATGCTAATGGAATGCTCTGCCAGGTCAATACTCGTCCGCTATATATTTTACGCAAAATCTGTTTTCCAAAAACATATTTGTTGTCTGAAGCTGATGTCAAAGTGATACCGTCCATACGTTTGTTGTTTGGGAAAGGTCTAAATAATACAGGCACACTAGCACTAGCACAGTGTGTTTAGGAATAATAGATTCTCGACACGACAAGAGTATAACGTTGCTTTTTCAACGAACACCTCGTAACTGCAGCTTAAAACAAGCTGCGACAAGTTACGAGGTTTTCGTTAAAAAGCGAGGCTAACGTCGGTGACATATAAAATACGTAAATCCAGTTTTTAAAGCTGTATTTACATGGTTTTGACCTCTAACTAATGATAGGATCAAAATATTACAAATGAAGAACTGGTGGCATGATCCATAAAGCTAGCTCTTAGCGAACTGAAGATTTGGAAAAAAATCATTCCTTTCAAGCATCATATCCGATTTAAGAGAGAGGTGATAGAGGTGGTAAGATGATCATAGGATAGTAATGTCACAAATGACAAAGGCCTAATACCCAATGACTGGAAGATGAGTTTCATCATTAATTTTTACAAATACCAAGGTGATTCTCTTTCATGCTTCAACTACTGCGGACTTGAGCATATAGACCATGTCATGAGGTTATTTGAGCATATGATTGACTATTTGGTACAAAACTTCATTAACAACGACTCTGCAATTTTGGCTTCTTCCTGGTTGAGGTATCACGGCTGCAATCTTTAGAATAAGAGAAAAGTTATGTTTATAAATGTTAAAGGAATGTAAGGAAAAGCCAAAATTTAATGTGTTTTGATCAAATTATTTTTTTCATTTAATTGGCCTAGAATAGGGGCTAAGACCCCCCCACCCCATAATTATTATGGCTGGCTAAATATAAATATCACAAACGATAGAAAACAACCTAGTAAATGAAAAATATAATAATTATGGTTAAAACAAAATTTAGGTGGAATACGCCAATAAAGGGGCCAAGATACCACATGAATATTTGGCCACCGGTCGCCAAGATACCTCAACTGGCTCATCTCGCCTCGACGGGGGTCAAGATACCAAGGGCGCGGGCAAAGATACACCGTGAAATTTTGGCACTTATGGGCAATCTACCCGCGGGTATCTTGGCCCGCGGGGGCCAAACTGCCCATGCGAAGAAATACTGATATCACCACTGATGCAGTGCTGCGTGGTGCTAAGTTCAAGAAGCTCATTCCTCTCCTGACATCACATGAGCATGGGTTCGAGGAAGGGTATTAGATGCCTTTGCGCGTTCTACCCTTCTCCAGTAGTGAGAGTTTCACACCTGAAGCTTTGGATTTGCAGCTTCTCCGTCAAAATGACACAGCTGTGATCTGTTGGGTATTTTAGGGTCTGACGCAGACCCGGGTCAGACACAGATCCCCTTACGACATGTTGACGAAGGGTTTAGAGGTACGAAGTACAAAGTTTAGGATCCCATAAAACTCACCGGCACTATCTGGAAGGTGCCTCAGATGGTATGGACATGTCTGGCGTGCAACCTCTTGTATTTACTTTGTATTTGAAATGAAATTATCTGGAGCAAGAGGCCATAGATGTCAAAGAAAGACCTGGGTTGGCTATGCCATGACTGATATTCGGAGTATCGTCCCATGGCATTAATTCACACAGCAGAGGAACCTAGGCATTCCTTTAGTATAGGAACATCCTCAGCTGTTTGTCAAACAATTAAAACAATCCTCGTGACTGTTAAATGTAATGATCTGTCCATTGTTTGTGTCGCTCAAATATCTAGAACTATCTATTCGCTGTATCTCTTAAGTTGTAAACTGATTCACACCGACTCTGGTATGTTTGACAATTATTCGTAAACATAACAGCCCTTTGGTCCAGAATTTCAGCTGATTAAGACAGCGATATTCGTTGTAAGAAATGGAGAATCAATAATTTGTTGACCATGACAATTGCTTATAATTATCATACAGGATTTTCTGTACCACGCGGTAAAAAGATATAATTTGACTATTTTCGTCTAAAATATGATTTAGTACCTTTACATGGAGCGTTTGTTAAGATAGAGTGCATTTATTAACATCCCTACCAGCCCCGGGTATCAATATATTTTTCATTAACCAAAAACTTTTTTATTTACATTATAATGTTATTAATGTCTAATAGCAGTTCATTTTAAAAACGTCACATTTTACATTTTCAAAAAAATAAAATAATAATAATTATATAATTCTAACATGGTTAGGTGCACCAAATACTGCAATTTGAAAGAGAAGAGACGAACTAGGTTTTGAATCCAAATCCAATTAATTCAATTTAGTCTAAAATAGAGATCCCAATAAAGAAATGAAAGCTATTACTATGATAGTATTAAATCCCCATGCAACCCTCGACTGGACGCCACCTTTGATGAAAAAAAAAAATCAGCAAAAAATCATTTTTTTTAAGGTTTTTGGCTAAATTCTATTGTTGTATCAATCTAATCGATATTGGATAACATTTTCTAAAACAAAACCTTGATGAAAATATTTTTTATTCAATAAAAGGAAAATTCTATTTTTTTCTCATTTTTCCGCAAAATACCCAATTTTTGCCCCAACATTACAGAAATCCGAACGGAGGGATTCTGTTATATTTTTTCTGTGAAACGGTAGATACTTCTCGAGTAGAATGGTGCATATTTCATTTCTGTTCAAATTTTGTCTAGGTCAAATCATATATTTACCAGACTAATACTGAGAGTTAAGTAGAGTAACGGAGTCTAATGTCGACCCATGTCAATTATCGACCCCTTTTCTAGTTTAATTGGTTTTTGTGAGAATAGCAATTGATTCCCAGAAAAAGTAGTACATGGGATGAATATTACGTCATATTATCGTCATTTTAATTGCACAATCTTTCTCTTCAGGGTTGGTTAGCGGGCCTGTTAGACATTTTTGTCTGGGCAGTCCAAACTGTATTTTCTGAAAATTGTGCTGTTACGAGCGCCCATAAGGAGGGTGGTGTGTTTCATTTTATCACTGGTGTTCAATCTTTTGTATTCTGATCGGGTTTTGAGCATTTATAATGAATATGATATCAGAAATAAAATCTAAAACTGTTTAAGCGTCCTTCTTACGATAGCGATCGGATCTGCAGGGGGGTCGACAATAGCAGATGAAATATCTTCACTCTGCAATTATCGACCCCCACGTATCATAATTGCTATTTTAAATGAACTAAATGAATTTCGCATGCAACACAATGAAGCGCAACTGTAATATAACTAGATTAGCTATTTAGATCTTGATTAGATAAAAAAATTCTGACAAAAATGAAAAAAACTTTTCGGTTCACACTATGTGTGGTGTAGGCATTTACCATTATGGCCGCCAGACGCTCGACTGTTTTAAAATTGGGATAGTTTGCTATCAATTAACTTTCTGTCACTAGTATGTCTCTAGTTACGCTTCCGAGAGACATAACTGTTCGATTCAAAAGCATAATCTCGTATTTATTTAAATCTGAGCTCTCTTTTTTTTAAAAAAATCATAAAGGGGTCGATAATTGCCTCTCTGGGTCGATAATTACAGAGTCTGGTAACCTAATATATCAGTAAATAGAACCTAGTAAGCACCTTGTTACGCGGCATATTATTGGATATTTCTGACCAATGAAAGTTCTAGTTTCATTTAGCAATTTGAATCGGGGCAAACGTCACACACGTTTGAAGCTAATTCAAATATACCCTTAAAGGGTCGATAATTGCCGACGTTACTCTATTTGATTTAAAATATGAGAAAAATGTGTACTTACCGAGTGTTTTTGTTTACATGAGTTAGGAAAGCATACATGTATCTTAACAAAGACACGTGATTGCCGCCTGTGATTTTGAATACCTAATCTGTAACCCCCCGGTCCCACTGAGCCCGATTTCCAAAATAGTCGTAGTGCTTCGGGAGGGCACATTGTCTGCGATTTACTACGAATTTGAGCCGATTTTCTCCGCTCATCCCATCTTTAGCGGTAAGTTCCCGATGGACAGCGAAATGCTACGATGGAATACGATTAACTACGATTTTGTCCCGAAGTACCACGAGATTAGGAGCCGAGTTACTACGAAACAGTACGAACTAGACCGACTGTCCCGATTTCTAACTACGATGTACTGCGACGCATACAGAGTTACTGCGACATACGCCGACAGATCCGATCTACTACGACTTTTGAACATTTTCGTCGCGATTTTGCCCCGATTTCGTAACTTGGTATATAAATTATGATTAATTCAACAGAAAAATTAGTTTTGAATTTGTTTATTAGAGTAGCCACAAGCCAACAACAGAAAGCGACATTAAAATACCTGTTGTTTGTCCGAAATTACGTCACGGTTTACTTGATAAAATTGACCCCCATTGACAATTCAGATCCAAGTGTAGTACTGGTGAGTTTACGGGTGTTTTGGATAGAGTTTATGCGTTGTCAATAGTATGAGAAAGCCAGGGAAATATAGATAGATGCCCTATATGCTGCAAAACAGCCAAAAGTATCGTCAGTGGCATTAAGGTATCCAACCCCTCCAAAGCTTCAAAGACCCAGATACAAAATTTGAAAAGTGCCAGTAACTCCCAAACTGTTTTACATTTCCATTCTAGATACAAACATATAAGCATTTTGAACGGTGTAGAATTTTGAATTAATGCATACTTATGGAAATATTTGATAAAAATGTTCAAAATTACCTCCCTTGCATATGAATATAGAGTAAAATATTTTTTTTGGTAAATTATTTTCTTCTTGAAGCATAATCTTGAAATCCCGCACGGTGAATCAACTTATTTCAAGTGTATTTAAAAGTGTGTGTAATTTGATGCATTTCGTATGACTAGAAGGTGGTGATTTTTTAAGGTCCGTAAACCTTAAAACCCCTATTCAAAAAGATTAATTAAGATTAAATGAGCTGTTGACACGATATAAATGGATACTATCGAAAGTGGCTTAAGCATTTCCAAAACCAGATCTTGTTTGTATGTCCTTATTAGAAATTATCTGAGAAAACATTAAGACAAAAGAAGCCAATGCTAATAACACCATTTTCATAATCAATTAGCCTTAATAATTTCTTCGATATATTGTTCGCAAAACCTATGTTAACCTACAATCAAGTCATCTTCTGTCAGATCAATATGTTTGAATGGTTTATTTTTCTTAATGATGGTGCCCTCAGTATCGATGCCATCTTCAAGTTCGTGGTCAGGATCCTGATCAGGACCAGGTTGGTTGATCAATGACTCATCAGGAATATCAATTATGTAGTAGCTGGCAGTTGTTTCTCAAGAGTCCGCTTTTATGGTCACAGTGCATCGAATGCTTTTGTTTAAAGGTTTAGAACTGAATGAATGTCAATTAAGTTTATGCCAAAAACAGACTCAAGCTGCAGTTGCGGGGTTTTAGAACCACAACGGCGAAGTACTATCATTTGTCCGAAATTACGTCATATATAGTTGATAAAATTTAACCATAATTATGCTTTCAAAGTTGATTCACCTTTTTATTCTTTCCGGAATTCGGGGTACCTCGCAGTACTTCGGGATAATATCCTAGTAGCCCGTTGTTATTCGCTGTAGATCGGTGTACCTCGGGTACGATTAGTGTAACTCGTCGTAGTTCATCGGCGTGTATCGGAATTTGCTCGTAGTACATCGGCGTTATTCGGTGTTCATCGCCGAGATGTGTATCCCGAATAAGTACGATATAGTCGCCGAATAACGCCGATTTACCTACTACGAAGAACGCCGATTTAATACGACGTGCACCGAGATGCGCCGACTTGGCCACGATTTTCGAAATCGGGAGAAAAATTTGCGCATGTTGAAATTTTTGTCCCGATTTATTTTTGATCCCGCATTGGTGCCGATTTTTATCAGGATGTACTACGACTCTCCCGAAGTACGCCGATTTCGTGCCGATTTTGAAATTTTCGAAATTGGGATTAAATCGGGCTCAGTGGGACCGGGGGGTAATATAGACAGTCCAATACGGTAGGCTACTTATCATAGGGCCATCACAGATTTTCTTTGCTTTTCTTCAAAACTAATATGTTGTAAGCCTAGTAACGAAGTTTTTTTTAAGAAAAGCGACGATTTGTCTGTTTGTATCGAAAACGTCGTTTTCGAAAGCTAGTCATATATATGTCGGAGGCCACTTTTGAATCTACGTCGATCCGGAAACGGCCTAGTCCAGTTTAGATCTCTACTCTGGCCTAGTCAAAAATATAATTCTGAACTGGACTAGGCCGATCTGGAATCTGCATAGAAAGTTTCTGACCGTGATAAGAATTCAAATCTGGCAAGGCCGATCACAGTTCTGCCTGGACCAGATGGGAATTTACTGTTCTACCAGGACATTGCCCCTGTTCACAAATCTGCCATTGCCATTTCTGCCAGCAGTGACTGTGGGTTTGAACTAGTAGAACACCCGCCTCATTCACCTGATCTTGCTCCACCAGACTTTCACCTGGAGTTGAAAAGAGCTATTGCTGGTACCCACTTTCAGTCAAATGATGACGTCATACATGCAGTGGAGGCCTTTCTGAGCGATCAGGAGAAGGAGTTCTACAAAAATGGCACTGAGGCCTTAAAACATCGCTGTCAAAGTGGATAGACAAAGAAGGGGATTATGTTGAAAAATAAAATCGTTTGAAAGTTACAATTCAAATTTTCAATTTGAGGCTCACTACTTAAGGCCAAGTCACACTACAGCGTATGGAGCCAGCGTATGAGTAACGTATTGATTTTTGGGGCATACGCTGGTATACGCTGGAGATACGCTAGAGGTACGTTGTTATACGCTACTCATACGCTGGGGTACGTCGGTATACGCTGATGTACGCTGAGGGCCAAAATAATTTTTGAACATGCACAAAAATTTTCAGCGTATGCCAGCGTATAAATTTTACGCTTGTCATTCGTTTCTCATACGCTGGATACGCTAGAGGTACGCTAAATATACGTTACTCATAAGTCGAGTACGCTGAATGTACGTTACTCATACGCCAAGTACGCTTCTTACACGTTGAGTACTAACACCACAATAATTCATTAGAAATAGCAGTTTGAATGCTGTAGCAGATGATGATCATGACGACGAAGATGACACAGGACGAAGAAGAAGAAGAAGAAAAAGAAAAAAGAAGAATAGGAAGAAAAAGGAGAGGAAAGAGAAAAATGAAAAAGACGAAATAGAAGAGGGAGAAGAAGAAGAAGATTGAGGAGGAGGAAGAGAAGTAGAATAATAATAAGAAGAAGGTTTTATCCTCCTCCTCCTCCTCCTCCTCCTCCTCCTCCTCCTCCTCCTCCTCCTCCTCCTCCTCCTCCTCCTCCTCCTCCTCCTCCTCCTCCTCCTTCTTCTTCTTCTTCTTCTTCTTCTTCTTCTTCTTCTTCTTCTTCTTCTTCTTCTTCTTCTTCTTCTTCTTCTTCTTCTTCTTTTTCTTCTTCTTCTTTTTCTTCCTCTTCTCTTTCTTCTCTTTTCCTTTTCTCTTTCTTCTCCTTTTTCTTCCTCCTCTTCTTCTTCTTCTTCTTCTTCTTCTTCTTTTTTCTTCTTCTTCTTCTTCTTCTTCTTCTTCTTCTTCTTCTTCTTCTTCTTCTTCTTCTTCCTCTTCTTCTTCTTCTTCCTCTTCTTCTTCTTCTTCTTCTTCTTCTTCTTCTTCTTCTTCTTCTTCTTCTTCTTCTTCTTCTTCTTTTTCTTCTTCTTCTTCCTATTCTTCTTCTTCTTCTTCCTATTCTTCCTTTTCTTACCATTGAGTGTCCATTCATTTTCTACTGATAATGGCCAGTTTATTGGTGTATTGAAAAACGAAGATCGGGTACTTCAGGAACTGTCTGCACAAGCCCCCAGAAACACTTTTTATACTTCCTTTAGTTAACGCTCATCATACGTTAGGTTGACGTTATGTACTCGTTTCTCATAAGTGAAAGGTACGGTGATGTACGCTACTGATAAGTCGGAATACGCAGAGAGTTCGCTACTCATACGTTGACGGTACGCTAAGAATTGTGTTATGATAACCGTTGTTTGATCTTAGATAGCATCATACGCTGAAAAGTTGTGCGTATAGATAATTTTCTGAAATATACTACATGTATACGTTACTCATACGCTGGCTCTATACGCTGTAGTGTGACTGGGCCTTTATCAATCAACCCTCGTATCAAAGAGCGAATTTTCATCAGAGAAGATAAGTGCAAACTAGAATTCCAGTTTTGACTGACTGATTCCTAGGTCAATTTCGGAGATCGGCCTATATTCAAATATGGACTACGCAATTTACTGTATCAAAACACAATTCTCTTATATCGTCGCTTTTCAACAAAAAACCGTAACTGCATGTAAAAGGCTTCAAGAAAATCGAAGTTATTTCGATATTTTTTGTCACGAACCTGTCTGTACAAAGGCACACAGAAATGTAATTACATTATGTTTCGACTTCTCTGTTGAATATTTCCCGTAAAGACGTTATAACACTCCGATATTCTATAGGGTTCTATTTCTACAAAGACGGAGTAAACTTTAACAAAGAACTATACGTGAATGGAATTTGCCGGTTTTCTGAACTGGCAGTAAAGCAACCGTTGTACTCGTTTTGTTGTATACAAATTGACTGCCATTCGTATGCTAACTTATGAATCTATATAGTGCGTCGTTTGTCCGTTGGGAATTGATCTTTAGCTTTTACAAAGATACAATATATCGTGTATTTATCAACCTAGCTACATGTCGTCGCCCTTCAACAAAAACATCGTATCTACAGCTTTAAACAAGCTGTAGATACGATGTTTTCGTTGAAAAGCAGCGATATATTGTTGAGGTCTTGGGAAGTCAACATTGATATTCGCATTTTACTAGATCTACAATGCTTATTATGCCTTGGAATTTTAAGTGCCTTTTTTTGTCTGTAGGGAATTGATCCTATCTTTCCAGATAACAATTGTCTAGGTTTTACAAATAAATATTGGGAGTAGTTTGATCATTTACGTTGGAAAAAATCACGTATGTTTTGATAAGTCGCTCCTTTCTCTACAATATGGCAAAGAGTTTGTATGCCCTCTCCCTTTTCAGTAAAGATTGCTTTGTCATAATCATCAAACCAACTCTTATATTATTTGTTCCACAAAATAAATCGTTTTCCATAGCTTAAAGTTATATTTCACAGATATTTTTCAAATATTTTGCTTTAATCTTTATCTTAAAAAGCATACTTTCTTAAAAATTTTCAAGCCAAAAAATTGCACCGTTTTAAAGAGAAATATATGTTTTTGTTTTAGAATTAATCAAAACGATGTTCACAACAGTTCAGATTTATATGGAATTTGTCATTTCTGATTCAATTTTAAGGGCGTATTTTAGCTAAAAAAGCAACAACCTCAAAACACTGATATCATTTATGTATACGCATTAGAATAACCAATCTTGGCATCGATGTATACTTTAAAGAAAATGAAAACGGGATGCTATGTCCCTTTACACCTCAGAGCCGTCTTATACATTATTATAAGCTTTGAGATTAAGTAAATAACAGAATTGATATTGTTTTGCTGTTCTTGAAAAATACAATCGCTTTTCACGATAGTATCGATATTATCCACGGTAGATAATCAGGTGATGCAACAATTTCAGAAAATCTTCTGAATCAATAATTTTGTTAATATGGGACCGATTTGAATTCGATTTGAAGCATAGAAGGTGGACATACGTCACGCATTAGATGAACGTCTTGGATTTTTGAAAAATCAACTAATAAAAAAGTAATTGAAGATAAACCAAAATTTTGGTTTATCTTCTATGACTTTTTTATCAGTCAATTTTTCAAGAATCCAAGACGTCAAAGTTATTCCTAATATTTTTCGCATTCTCTGCTTCAAACCGAATTCAAATTGGTGAAGTATTGACAAAGTTATTAAAGATTATCGGAAATTCTAAGTCACGTGATTATACACCGTGTTATTGTACGCCAAAGTTCTTAAATTGTGCTACAAGTTTACTACATTTTACTATCAAGCTCGGGTGTTACGATAGTGAATCAAGTCTAATCTTTTGACACTAGCGGGATTTCATTATCATTTTCTTTGCTGTAAAGTACAAAGCATTTTAAATAATCTGATACAAATTTTCATTGGTTGACATATCAATTTACCGTCACTTACCAAAATTAGAATCGACGTACGCCTAATCCATAAATTCTGTTTGGATGACTGACCGATTGCGTGATCGCTACCATCTTCGCTAGCCAAGGTTGAACCCACCTATGTTTGTATTCACCCATGGCTGATTTGGTCCGATTTTCTTGAAATCGCGAAGCGCCGCCTAGCGGTTGTCCTGCTGAGTGTTTACGTTATTTCGTCCATTATTGATGATTTCATTAACGCGCGTTGTCTTTCGCGTCATACGTCATGCGGATTAGGTCAAAGTTAGCTGTTTCTTTGGTCGAGTTGTCGAAAGTATAATAATTCGTCGATTAAAGATATGGAATTCCTGTCTATTGCAGTGAAATTCTTATGAAAAATCGCCATTTTTTTCGTTTTTGAGTTGCAAATGCCATGCGTTTTCCCGTCCGTTGTCATGGTTTGGTTTAATCCGAGTCTTCTCTGATGTAATTTTATACGCTCTTTGATATTTTGATTTTTCGCTATTTACGCTAAATAGCGAAAAATCAAAATATCAAAGAGCGTATTTACATCAGAGAAGACTCGGATTAGGTTTGGTTACTCATAACAAATGTATCAGTCGACAATCTGATTGGTTCCAGCGAGAGCTCGCTGGAACCAATGAAAACGCTTTCCAAGAGACCAAGAAAATCGGACTAAATACGCCAAGGGTGAATACAGAAACGACGTTACGTCGTAGATGTAACCCTTGGCCACAAGATTGATCGCTACGTGTGTAAACTTTTATTACATAATGTCGAAACAACAATATTGACGTAGTAAATGACGTCACAATATGATAAAAAGTTCGATTTTGATAGCATTACGACAGATTATGAATCGATCAATACGAGCGGTATAATTTATTCTGGCAGAGGGTACCACTTTGCAAAGTTCGAGTGATATATCTGCAAGATTCGATTCAACACGTTCAAACCAATATCGAGATTATTAACGCCTTCTCCATTCTTTATTTACACAGTGAACATTTGTGGTAAACATGTGCCATAATACCGTGACTCCTACTAAACTCAGCAAAAGTTCTAATCGGTCACCTTATACTTTGCGCCATAAAATCAATAAACAAACGATTCCAAACATGTTTTTCTGAAACACCGTTGAAGAAATCAATTTCCAACATGACTGTTGCAATTTGATTATTTTAAGACTTTTTAGTAAGATCTTACAACAGATCTTAAAGAGGTACCCTGGATTTCAAAATTCACAAATCAAAAAGAGCAGTTTTAGTAACGTGTGTGGTCACCGTTAGCTTCAATAACAGCTACACACTAGCTTGTCGTGGAAAGGATAATGTTCAGAAAGTCAATCCCGATCAAATTCGTCACTCTGAAACTCACAGTGACGGCGATAAATGAGCACACATCCGTCGGTAATCTGAGTGCAAAGTTCAGTTCAAAACTGTTAAGAAGACGTTGGCCAAGGCAGGCCTGGTAAAGAGAAGGTAACGTCGCGCCAAAACTAGACGGACATTTCGATGACGTCTACAGATAACAACACCTACTTTCAACGAATTCAACACTTTACAGCCTACTGTGCACAGTCTGGGGTGTAATGTTGCGTTCATGTCGACCACGCAGTCAACCTGAAGTGATTGAAGCCGGGAGGAATTTGTTCCTTTCATATGACAAAGGGAAATAATGGTCCAAGCGATGTAAGGTAACTCGTCGTCTCCTTCTCCGATGGCGAACTGCAGCACTTCCGGCGACCTGAAATTCCATGTGTAAGGCCTTGATGGTTAAAATAGGCATAAGTTGACGTTCTGGCGACTTGAAATGGATGGAAACAAATTATCAAAACTGCATAAAAGAAAACAAGCCTCGATTGCCACCTACTTCCGGTTTTCTCTGCAGCTAAATTTTGCCAGTTGTAAACGAAGGCCCCGTTGTTGCATTTTGACGGCCCTGCTTCGCACTTCGTGTGTCATTCTGGTCATGTTATGTGTTTTTCTGACTATACAATCGATAGAGACCTCACGTGTATAAACTGGACCGTGGCTTTTCACGTGCAAATCGGGAAAATGATGTACACGGACATCTTAACCACCCCTCAATGTTTCAGCGCTCTCAAAAATACGCATAGACAATGATATGTGCATAAAATGACACATGTAAAATTTTTCACTGATTGGTTGATTAATAATCGAGATATTGCAATTTTAAAAGTGACCGATTAGAACTTTTGTTAAGTATATAAAAAGATCTCCGTATATTAAAAGAAAACATAAGTGCATTTTCTCGTGATAATGCAACATATGGCAAACAACTGGCAATAAAACATGTGTGTCTATTGTTCATTTCGTGTATCATTTGTTGTGCAAACGTTTATCCAAACGTTACAAGTATTATGTACATGAATTGGGAGTAGGGGCCTAAGCAATATGGAACTTGGTTGGACTGTACTTCCATGCCGGAGAATCATGTGATGCAACAAATGAAGGAAATAATCTTACAATTATTTGTCTGAATTTACTCTATTTGGCAGATCTTTTAGATTTCATCTATCACTCTCGATAATTCTGCTTCAGACGACGAAATAGATGTTGGTAAGATAGTTTGCTAACAATAAAACAGGGACATCGAAACTAGAGGTGCGTTCTTTAAAGCGAGATTTTTTAAAGATTACTTAGATGTTTCAGATACACCGTTTTTGACACCGAGATTATAAGCGAGGTGTTTCGAATGTTCCATACCTCATACAAATGACGTCATCATGACGTCATTTGTATGATATATGGAGCATTCGGAACTCCGCGGTTAATGAATCATGGAGCATTCGGAACAACTCGGTCAATTCTATCCCATATAGATTCTACAGAATATACCGAGGAGTTCCGAAAGAAGTATATAGGGTAATGGCGCCTCCCATTGAGCGTCTTAACAGTCATTCAAATATTCAATGTGTAAGTCTGAAGTTATATGTAGATATTGAATTGTGTGACTGAAAATGAAACATTCAATTAATCATGTCTGTAAGAGAAGAAAAGATCGACGTAGTAATTTGCTTTATTATCGTTCAAAGATCAGTCCAATGGCTTTCCTAGTAAATGGGTCAGTCATGTTTACTGTACTATGAAATATATTCAAAGCTTACACAAACGATTAATATGCATTAAGTTGTGCTAAAAATAGATACAGATCCAGCATGGAATCAAAGTATTCAAGGTATTCTGGATAATCAAAGTACCTAATCAAATACTCTAGGAATCAAAGTATTCAAGGTATTCAAATGGATAATCAAAGTACTCTACTTCTGGACAGGCCTACATTATTGACAAATTTGCTTCCAAACAGTACTTTCAGTACTTTGATTTAAAATGATGCTAAGTCACCCTTTTCCAGATCAAGATGTATACATTTGGCCAGATCACATTTATAAGTGACCACACAATCTGTTAGGTTGCACAATTGAGTATTGCTATCATCATGCGCTTTTCACTTTCAACGTTTCCTGAATAGGCTAAATGCGAGATGAGTCAGACTTTGACAGACTTTTGCATAGTATCAGAGACCATTATTCTGTTTTGAAAATCTTCCTTTGAAATGTTTGAAGTCCTTTGTTAAACGTCTCGGTGTATTTGTCTGTATTAGATGTCTGGTCCTGGTAGCATGTAATGTAAGAATTAATAATGTATACTGTTTATTACTTGTTGGTCGTGATGCATGGTGGTTTAGTCTTATCATCCTTGATACTACATTCATAAAGTCTGAAACTTTAGAAGCCAAACAATATAATTCTTACATTGTTTAAATTGAAAGAAGTCGCTGACATTTTTTATTATCAGATGAAATTAAAAGTTTATCAATTTTGGGGCAAAATTTACTTTGGAAAATGCAGAAATTGCTTGTCACAAGCAATTTCGTCATTTCTCACAATGATTTCCAAAGCCTTTATCCTGTATGGCGTCGATAGGTGTCACCATATGGGAATGGTTTAAAAACCTCGATCTGTATATTTGTATACATTCGATGTCTGGTTCTTGTAGCATGCAATGTTAGAATTAATAATGTATACTGTTTATTACTTGTGGGTCGTGATGCATGGTAATTTAGTATTATTCTCATTAGCACTTCGTTCATAAGGTATGGAATTATAACTTGTCTTTTTAAATGCCGCAGTATGATTGTCTGTATTCGATGTCTGGCCCTGCATGCATGTAATGTAAGAATTAATAATGTATACTGTTTATTAATTGTGTGTCGTGATGCATGGTGATTTAGGACCATTATCCTTGAAACTACATTCATAAACTTTGATTTTAAAAGCCAAGCCACACAATTTTAGCCAGACCACTTTGTAGGAAGTTGCATTTTTAATCCGATGAAATTTTGAAATTATATCACTTTTTGGGTAGAAAACATTGTCACAGTGGGAATTGAAGAAATTGCTTATCAAAAACAATTTCTTCATCTTCCACATTTTTTTACAAATCCTTTATAACGTGAGGCGTAGAGAGATATCATCTTGTTGGACTGGATTAAATGTCTTTCTAAAACCTCGGTACATTTGTCTGTATTGGATGTCTGGTCTATCTAGCTTGTAATGTAAGAATTAATAATGTATACTGTTTATTACTTGTGGGTATTGGTGCATGTTGATTTAGAATTATTATCCTAAACATGGCCTTGATAAAAATCCTCGTAACTACAACTTTAAACACACTGTGTTTTACAAGGGTTTGAAGGAATGGTGATGATATCATAGGCAGCAATCATGTGGCTTTGTTATGATATGTGTTCCTAACTTTTGTAAACAAAACCACTCCGTAAGTACACATTTTTCACAAATTTTGATTCAAACACTTAACACTCTATATTGAGATACGTGTCATTCGATACGTCGTACTCTCTGGTCTATTTCGATACTATTTCGATCCCTGCCAAAGCTGAGAACATTCGTGCAAAGTATCTTTGATTGCCATGATATATTTTCTCAAGAAATGTTTGCACTTTGCACGAATGTTCTCCGCTTTGACTTGGATTTGAGGGAAGATCTTTGTATCAAAATAAACCTTAGATTACGACCCATCGAATGGTACGTATCTCAATACCGAGATTTGATTCAAAATTTGAGAAAATGTGTTCATACAAAGTGTTTTTGTTTACATAAGTTAGGAATATATATCATAACAAAGTCACGCGATTGCCACCTGTGGATATATGCTAAAATATAACTGTAAGTGTTATCGTTCTTACTGCTGTCGGTTGTACTTATATTGCGGGAAATTTACATACCAATCGACACATTGTTGCACGTTTTGTTTGGAACAATGGAGAGCATCAGAAACAAAATAATTTTCATTTAAATTCTCTGAATATAGGAAATGTTCTATTTTTAGTTTCTAGTTTTATGCCTACATGCGCCTTTTGCATTATTCATTCTTTTATGACAAGCCCCTACAATTCTGATAAATTAAACAACAAATCGAATAAACAATATCAAGATATTGATGCAGTCTTCAACATGGTGTGCTAATCACATAACTCTGGGTCTTTTAGATTATAGGTAATTGAAATGAATTTGGACAGAGATGATTATTCAGAATTTTCTTTATCGAACACGAATCGGGATATATAAGTAATAAAACCATCAAGTGATGTATAAAGGTCAAGTATAATCTTAAATAATTGACAGGTTTTGGAATCTTACAAATGAAATGTACAATTAACCCCATGTTTATTCTATCGATTTTCAACGGATAGCAGACACACACTAAATACACTTTTATAACTTCACACACTGCTCAAAAGAATTTAAGGAACAACTCTTCTGTTTTTAAATTTGCAGTTTAATAGTATGTGTTTGGAAATGTCAAACTGTATTAATGTAATAACGCAGTTCTTTACAACAACCTGATATTTGCAGAGGATGGATCAGCTTTTCTTCGCTGAAAATGCGACATGACTTTCAATAAATGACCCCTCCTGGTAGCTTGAGGATTAACTACATTTTCTCAAAACTTAATATACAGTAATATCAGAATTTAATTCCTTTAGTGCACGTTCGTGTGTTGCTAATAAATACAAAAACTATAATCTATTGATTTCAAGTTGAAGGTTATGTTTTCCTCTTGGAACTTTTTTGTTAATTTGTCATTTCAATATTGACTTAATTGTCGGCCGATGGAATTTTATTAATAAGTAGAACCTTTCTAGGTAACATACAAGTGGCCCTTCAAAGTGATTATTATGTCAAAGTAAATCACTAAAAACGTTCAATTTTGTATGGTCATGAAATCACATGTCAAGTTGATTTTGCCTTACAGGACTAGAATCGCATTTAACCAATTAGAAGACGGAAAATTGCCAATGGACAATTTGACTTGAATGAAAATTTGCTTTTTGGTCTATCTGGACAGAAAACATTAGAAAAAATATGTTTTGACGTCAATACTTGAAAATCACCAAAGAAACATTGAAACAAACAAAAAAATGCTGAAAATTAGTTGAACGTTTATGCCGCGTAGAATCTACTATACAGACTCTATCTGACTTAGTGTTCGTCCCATTTTTTGGCCCAATGAAATTGCAGTATATTCGAAAATTTCGGCGCTATATTTCACATAAACGCACTGCCGGTCAGTTTATGTCACGGATATACACAGCCACGCCCCCGTTGCCTGTGTAGTTATGAAAAATGATGTAATTTTTGGGAAGTTGATGTAATTTTTGGGAAAATGATGTAATTCCAGTGAGATCCGCTCGACAATAGCTCCGGTCGGAGGCGTGGTTTGATGAATGACAGAAGAAGCGTATGTTTTCATTGGTTGACGAACACTAAGTCAGATAGAGTCTGTAGAGTAGATTCTACGCGACATAAACGTTCAAAGGCTGCGCCTTTTGAACGTTTATATCGCGTAGAATCTACTATACAGCCTCTATCTAATACTTCATGTTCGACAACAAATCAAATCATACATCATACATTTCAACAATCTTTCTTCATATCACGCCTCCAACCAGATGATTTATCGCATCGGACTGGATTTGCATCATTTTTCCATAAATAGAAACAAGAAATTGCGAAATTATGAAATTGCATCATAGCATTAGCTCGTACTAAAGCAATGTCCAATGAAAGCAACCCCCGTCGAAATAAATTCGTCCGATAGATACATAAATTTAGCGTAATTAGAGCTTGAATAAGACACTACAAAACGATTTTTTGGTCATCAATATTCTGCATTGACGCTACATGCAAGTTTTTTTAACACTTTCTCTTGCGACAAACAATGTTATGTCGGTCGAAATAATTAAAAGCATTTGCGGACGACAAGACGGACGCTGACAATTTAGGTAGCATTTATGTACAACATAGCCCAAAAATAATCGAAGTAAACCGAGAAATTATCAGCATTTTCTTCTTTTGCCACAATGTTTTCTCCAGGGCTATTTCATCATAGAAGTCTTTTTGGGGAAAGGGTTAAGACTGGCTAAAATCACGTGAACGATTCATAAAAAAGTCGCATATAAGCTACAAAAATGTAAGTGCCGGTTTGTTCAACTTGTAGTTACGGCAATTTATTCGCCCATCCCTCCTAAGCTGCCATCGATAATCTGGGCGGGGCTTCACATAGAATTTACATAACCGTGACGTGATCCAGCATCCTGCCATAAACTGGCAATTTACGGAAAATATACGCATGTAATTTCAAAATATACAGCAATTTCATTGATCCAAAAAGTAGGTTGAACACTAATTACAGAATGGTACCTTTTAGCGTGACAAATCACATAATTATACAATATTATAATAATAAGTCTAGTTCTCCATAAATGATCTGGCAGCTCACCTCTCAGCTATAAGCTGGAAATGCTCGCCAGATCATATATCGGGATCTAAACAACATTTATCGTATACCCCTGGTGTGGACTTGATTGAACTACTCCACTCTCAATTTGGAGTAATCTGAGCAGCGTTTTCCAATCAAGTGTTTTGGAGTGGTTTTGGAGTACAAAACAGATAATTATTGCATTTAATAATAATTTCCCAATTGCAAAATAGCCAACGAACATGTCAAAGATGTTTGTTTAGTTTCTTCAGTAAAATCTGAAGTCTTTTCAGTTGTAATTTTGTTTTTTTATATCCGTTAAATTGATTGACAGAACATTATACCGAACTAATTCTATTTTTATCGTCTATCAGAAACCATGTTGATGACGTCACACTCCCAAACGCTCCTGCTTGGTAGGTGGAGTACTCGGAGTTATGGAAGCACTGAAGGGCAATTTTGACTTGCGACTTATGATTTAGGACTTCGGACTTGTGACTTTTGAGTTATGACTTGTACAATTTTTTTTTCAATTCCCCGTGATTTATCGATAATTTCTGTCTAATCTCCATTCATCCTCAATTTATTCATAAATGTTGACGACAGTGACTCAAAGAACATTCTTGCAAAGTTTGGTTGAAATTGGCCGAATGGTTGATTTGTTAAGAATGATATCATGATTTCTCAAAGTTCGATAAGCCTTGCCCTGCCACGCTCATATTTTTTGACGAATCAAAAAATCGTGAACAAACATTGAATATGGTCATCCAAGGAACATTCCTGTAAAGTTTTGTCAAAATCGGCCCAATGGTTAAGGAGTAGGAGGTGTTTCAAGGAATTTTGGGCGAACAGACGGACGGACGGACGGTGAGTGACCACAATAGCTAATCTTGAGCACTTCGGGCTCAGTCCAAAGGGATTTACAAAATCGGCGTTTCCCATGGGCTTCCTAAACATCCATTTAACCCTTTCCCAAACAGTAAAAGTTTATGGTAATCCAACTCGAAAAGCTGTGACAGGCGACAGAATGAGTGTAAAAGAAAATAAGATTCTTTCGCCCCAATCTTTTCACCTTCAATAAAATCCGTTCAGGACGTCAAAACCAGGTCTAACCAGGTCTTGTTCGGGAAAGGGTGAGGCAGCCAAAAATTAGATTGAATTTAGAGGTTGCAAAATGGGCATGTTCAAATGTATGGTGCTCTTTTGGGTCAATGTTTTGAAAGCCTATTTCTTCACGAACCAGAGGTATAATGTTAACAATCGATCACTTGAAAGTTTGAGTTATTTCTTTTTTAAATTCCTATTTTATTTGTCGTAAAATCTTGTTTTTGCCGGAGGCAATGGCACGGAAATGATATGCGCACAACGAAGCGCAGAAAATATTTACGCAAAGGGAGAAAATGTTGGTTATCGGCATGTTCTTCTTTTGTCTCAATGTTTCCCAAAACCTTTTCATATATGATCGTGAAAATCATGGCTTGTTCGGGGAAGGGTTGAAATAATGTAACAAATATTTATATAATTGTTGTTGGGTAGAAATTGAAGAACTAAATTGTTTGGTAGAATAATTTCATCCTTTGTAAAACTTCAAAGGGATGTAACTATTTTATTAAATGTCCGATTTTAAAAACGTAAGCAGTTTTGAGTTCCTCTCATTCAGACCTTGAAAATGATATATAATTTGTTGAAGTTCTTTGAAAAATAAAGAATAACGTAATTCGGCAGAATTATCTCCCCTTTTTAAAAATCTGATTAAGCATTATTCCATAACGCAATGTCCAATTTTCACAATTCAACCAGTTTTATGTTTCTCTCAATATTCTCTGTAAGCTGGTATATATTTTGTAGGGGATGGAATACTTTTGGAAAAAAGTGTGACCACCCTACTAATGGCACCTTCAAACGTTTATAATACGTTTGGAACCGTATCAGTAATAGTTTAGCAATTCACCTAAGATATCCAATTTCTGTTATTTTTAATAGCAGAATTACCTTTATCAATGCTAAAAAGTACAGATTGAAACTAGTACACAACTAGCATTTTTTTTATATTTACGAGAAACTTAACCGAGATAAGAGCGCATTGTTGGTTTATTTGTAGCCACTGTTGTTCTATTTTTAGAGTTACGAAATAAATCAATGGGCCAATTCAGACCAAACTTGGCAGAAATGTTCCATGGTTGGTTCTTTTCAAGATTTGGCAGTGCTATGCTTACAAGAAATCAATAGATAATTCTTTTACTTTAGCCAGTGGAGCGATTCAGGCCCTCATGGGCGAGCATGAAAATGTTGACACATGAAAATGCACGACTTTTCTGTCATTAAGCGACATCCAGAAGAAACTGCAATTTTGACTTGCGACTAATGATTTAGAACTTCGGACTTGTAACTTGTGAGTTATGACTTGTGCATTTGGGCCATGTGCAACACTGCCGTAAGTATGTACGAATTCCTCATGCCAATACAACGGTTTTGCAATAGACATGGATGTCGCTAAATGACCGAAAAGTCGTGCATTTGAAATGTGTCAGAATTCTTATGCTCTCATGACTGTTGACACATGAAAATGCACGACTTTTCTGTCATAAAGCGGCATCCAGAAGAAACTGCAACAATGTTGTATTGGCACTTGGAATTCGTACATACTTACGACAGTGTTGCACCTAGCCAAATTGTACAAGTCATAACTCAAAACTCACAAGTCACAAGTCCGAAGTCCTAAATCATTAGTCGCAAGTCAAAATTGCCCTTCAGTGCTTCTATACGGAGTAGATCCGAGAATGGATTTTCTGCACTTGATTGGGTTTTGGAGTGAAAAAGTTACTCCGAGTAAAACGGAGTGGCCCAATCAAGTCAAGCCCTGGAGAGCTGTCTTCAAGTGATACAGCACTACATATATTATCCATCAAGACTGTCACAATAGAACACTGTTTTTCAGCAAAAAGCAAGCTGTAGTTACGAGATTTTGTTGAAAAGTCACGATAAGCAGAGAATACATGCATCCGTCTACAACTTTGGTCACCGATGTGGCAATATCAATATAACATATTGTTGCATTTTAACGAAAACTTTGCATGTAAAGCTTGTTTAAAGCTGTAGATACGAGATTTTTGTTGAAAACCGCAAAATCATGGTTCTGTGATGTAGGCCTACACAATGTGCTGCATCTAACGCACTTTAGATCTTTTGATGTATACGTAGCACTACTGAAGAGTTTTTTTTTTTTCGTATAGAACATCCCTGTCTTGTTCTTATTGGTAGCCGAGCCCTACGAGCCCTTAGCTCGGCTACCATTGAAACACGTCTTAAATATATATATATAAGCTCGTGTAGAGTCTGTGAGGCGATCATTGTACAAAATGTTTGACATGTTTATTGAACTTGTGTTTGTTGTTCCAGTAAATAAAATGAAAAGGGTCTGGTGTTAAAAGTGGAAAGTGAATACATTCTTATACTTGTTCTATTTATAAATTCATAATACTGGTATGCAATGAATCAAATCCACGAGAAATTACCCGTTTCCTTTATCGATGCAGGAATTTACTTATGTATGAAGATACTCAAGACTTCAACTGCTTATATTTATTTCTTTGTGAATAAAAATGCATGGCAAATCTGATTTTATCATGTCTTTAAAGTGACATTTCACAGACATTTTTCATATTTTTTACTTCTATTTCTGTCTGAAAGAGTATATTTTCTTATGAAAATACGAAATATTTCTAGCCAAAAGGTTGCGCAGTTTACGAGAAAGATATATTTTTGTGTTAAAATTAATCAAAATGATGTGGACAGCAGTTCAGATTTATGGAATTTTCATTTCAGTCTCAACATTAAAGGCATGTATTTCGCTTATAAACAACAACACCAAAAAACTGATAGCATTCATACGCATTAGGATAACCAATCTTGGCATCAAGACATACTTAAAAAATTGAAATTGGAATTGTATGTCCCTTTAAAATTGAACTGTTGTAAAAAATAGTCTGAACAAAAGTAAGATCTCAGGGCTGGCAACACACTTCCAGATGCCACCTAAGTTACGATGAAATTAAATGGAAATTGTTGAATGGCTTCATGCTTATATAACCCCAATGCATTATTCATTTTTACATTACATGCTTCTAACGTTCTGACAAATTAAACAATAAATATGTAAACACAAAAGTTTTGTAGCACTTATCCCTGTTGTATATTGAAAACGTAACCCCTTCTTAGAAATCCAACATTGCCGTAACTTATCAAAATGACCTTAGAATGCATTGAACAAAAGCAAAGACATGATGTCTTAAGCATTAATTTGCCTTTTTACCTAAGAAATGCAATGCTAGAGTTAACGACTTATTCTTCCCATCAATTCCTCCAATTAGAAATTGTCTCTATTTTTCTTTCTTTCTTTTTTTTAAGAATATCCCGAAACAGCAATTAGAAAAAAGGTCAAGACTTTGGTATCTTATATTGCAACTTTATTAATTTGAGTTCTTGTATCAATTAACAAAATTTGGACGTACGCATGCACAGATGTACAAAAATAAAATACCATACAACTACATTGCGCGGCACATAAGAAAGAAAAGCAGTGATCGTTTACTTACTATGTAATGATACAATGTAGATGTGAAATCGAAAGAAATAACGAGTTCTTTAAAACCAATTTGTTCATCGTCATTGTTATAAAAACTTAATTTGGACACACAATATGTAGATAAAAGAAACCCCAGTTGTTTTGCAAATCAAGTACTCCAAGAATCATTTGAACCAGATCCATTTTATCCAATAAATTGATTAGTAATCAAGTCAATAACAATTAACAATGTTTTATGGGCTGTAAAAAGGGTAATGGGACCCATTAATTTGAACCATTTAACCATTAATAAGATTCTCTAAAAAACACATGGTTATATCAACAATCGATGGAGGAAATTGTTTTTTTAAAACATTTCCTGAAAATGTTGACTTTCCCTAATGGCTTTGCAAGCCTTTTAATCATTACCACACAGTGACGCCTTTTGACACCCCACAAGATATAAGCTTTGGAAAACATCATGGAAAATGAAGAAATTGCTTGTGACAAGCAATTTCTTCATTTCCCACAATATTTCTACTTAAAAAGTTTAAAGGGTTTCCAATTCAATTCAATTGAAATTGTTGTCTGATTTATCTTTGAATTTGGACCAGCTTAAAATTGTGTCGTCTGGTAACGGGTTAAATAGATCCAGATCCGTCATCATTTTTTGGAAAGGGGAGAACGTTAACCCATTACCAAACGGCGAAATTTTAGACTAGTCCAAATTCAAAGATGATGCAGACGACAATTTCAAGCGAATGAAATTTTACATTTTTTGTTCTTTTTACATAGAAAACATTGTGGGAAATGAAGAAATTGCTTGTCACAAGCAATTTCTTCATTTTCCACGATGTTTTCTAAAGCCATTATCTTGTGGGGAGTCAAAAAGAGCCACTGTGTGGTAATGGATTAAAGAACCTGTTATTGATTTTAAGAAGTACCACAGTGTTACCGACGAACGTAATTTCTTTCCCCTATCTTATTCTGTGATGGCGTGTTTGTGTTAAGAGCAGCTCATTTATGAGGTGAAGATTCAATCGGTTTTATCAGTCAGACGTATGTTTTTTTGTAATAAATGAAATGGCTTTGCATGTAAGATTGATAGCAAATTCTTTCTGAATTCAAGTGAACCGAATTAATTGAATGGAATATTTTCCGTAGACTCTACAAGGTAAGAAGTACTTTTAATATACATTAACGCACATATTTACTTCAATATAGTGTTATGTCGTCCGATGTATTTTCTTTTAAAGAAACAATGCTCAATAAATTACCGAACCTGCAGTTTTTATGATTTTACACCCAATTGCACATAAAAAACGAAAAAAAAAAAAATAATGCCTTTTAATTATGTGCAGTTTCTTTTGAAGCAGTCTCTGATCGGGGTCTACTTTTTCGCCAGGTCGGTGCATTGAAATTTGATTTGAGCAATAAACATTACAAAATAATCATAATTTACATGTGATTCCGTTAAATGTTAGGAGTGGAAGAAGTGGTGTAGAGAACTCTAGCGCTACACACAAGTAGCGTCTCCATGAAAATAAATATAATCAGTAGTATCCATTATAAGTAATACTTCCGAAAACATTCAAGATTGGAATATATTGAACGCACCACATAAACTCTTTCTCAATTCACCTGAATTAATGATATTAAGGGCCACGAATAAGAGGATTAAAGACATTCTTGCTAAACTATTTGAAATCCAAACCTTACGTTGTAAGTACTCATTTTGATATGATTATTTATCTCCAAAGATACAAATAAATCGATTGTCTTCAAATGTTTTTTTCTATTCTATCATTAAATGTATGACCTTATATCCCTTGAGGAGGGAGTATAACAGGCCCCTTATTTTGTAATCAACATGCCTACACATGAGTGGATCTAGAGTGGGGTCGGGGGACCCCCCTTGCATTGGCCGAAAATTAAATTTTGACTATATAAATTTAGTGTAACGTTACATGTTTATTACATTTAAAGCCATAACTTGAGCTTAGACCCCCCCTGGAAAAAATCTTGGGCTTGGATCCCCCCCCGCCTGGAAAAACTTCCTGGCTCCGCCCTTGCTACATACCAAAATCTGTTCAAATTTATCGTTGGTCTCGCAATCTGTAGCGATTGAGGCTTAAAAGACTAGCCCGTAGGAAGCAATTTCATAGAGGGGGGGGGGGGGGCTAAAGCCCTTGTCCTGAATATTGGCGGGGCTAATTTGGATTTTCCCAAATTTTTCAGGGTAAAATTTTTGGGCCAACTTTGGGGAGGGCTTAGCCTCCCTAGCGCCCCCTGTTCCTACAGGCCTGAAAGAGCATGGATCCTGACCAGACTGTACCTAAGTGCAAGCTACATGTATGTGGATTCATGATTAACCCATATATACCATTAAAAAAGTATGTTTATCATATGCCTGTTAAAGTCTATCAAAATATTTAAATAATTTATATACAATTATTCTATCGTTAGAAGATAAATGGTCTTAAAACATCCTTCTCAAACCAAATTTAAAAGAACAATATGTTTACTCTCCTTAATGGTGCTAAAACAATAAAGAACAGAGACAAATCGTCCTCGAGCAAGATCTGGCATCGATCTCTGTAAGAAGCAAGAATTATCGCTGAATACTTAAACGCTAAAAACTAATTATCGCAACCATTGGGGAAAATCTTTAACCTGCTTACCCTTTCCAAAATATGACTTCGTTTAATGGACTTCGGAAAATATTGAGACAAAAGAAGAAATGCTGATCACCAGCATTTTCTTAATTTGACTCAATATTTTCTAAGCTAAACCTAAAAAAATATCATCTTTCATGAGCAGCCATCTTGTTGTCTGCAGCAGTTTTCCAATTGGAAACGATTTGCCCATTTAACGGTGATGTAATCTCGGACAAACAATAGTATTTCGTACGTTGGTGTTGTTATAAAATCTCGTAACTACGGCATGATTCAAGCCGTAGATACGAAATTTTATAACAACACCGAGTGTTTGTCAAATCAAAACGGTAAACCTAGTCTTATTTTAGCACTAAATGCCTTGCTATTGGAATTTGATATTCTTGCCATTTGCATTTGGGAAATGATTAAGAGAAGATATTGACTTGATAATGTAATGGAATGTCAGAGTTTGTGAGATGTCACGGCATCAGACAAGGAATATTGTATTAACCCTTTCCCAAATAGCAAAGTTTTTGGGTGATCTTTTTCAGAATCTGCCACAAGTGACAAAACGGAAGTCATTAAATTTTAAATTCATTAATTTTGATATAATTTGTGTATATATTGCATTGAAAAAATTGAAACAAAAGGAGAAACTGCTGATCATCAGCAGTTTCTTCTTTTGTTTCAATGTTTTCCCAAGCATTTTCTATTGGGAATGTCAAAACCAGGCCTTGTTTTGGAAAGGGTAAAACAAGTAAACCTATCGTGAGAGAGTAATCTTATAATATCGTAATGTACTTCAATCACAGTGGTGCATCACGTGATACAAGAATCGCAGAAACTATTCAATACTTCTGTCAATAATTGACTCAAGTGAATTCGAGTTGAAGCAGATAGTGCGGACATAGATCAGGGTTAAACAGGGTGTTGGGGTCTGCTTAATAAGCTGGTAAATTGACAGCCAAGCAAAATTGTGATTGGTCGTCAATAACATAACTTTTTATTGTGTGTTGTATAAAAGTTCGTTCAAATCCAGACAATCCGTTTTTTCTTCTTTTCTGCTTCAAACTTTTTTTAAAGCAGTCGTGTATTAATAGAATTGTTAAAGATTTGTGTGAACATTGTTTCACGTGACTCCCCGCTATCATAATGAATTTCAATTAATGTATTTCGGCAAATCTTCACTTATGCAGAGTAAAGGAGCGTTACTGGTAGCTAAAAGTTGGCACTATTTTACCACGAGGCAAAATAAATCACGATTATTCACGATTGTCAGGTTGATTTGGAAAAAAATTAGATATCAGTATTAAAATGTAATTAATCCAATATTTACTTTGTCGATATTCAACTGTTTGCAAATATACTCAATATATACAAAACTACTCATGTCGTGGATAGGCGAACTAAGTCGTGACTATAGACCTGACACTAATTGTTTAAAGTTCGGTTAGCGTTAACTGAATTGTTAAACACTCGTTTTATGTACATTCTCTTATATAAAAAAGGCAGTTGTAACAAAAAACAGGTACTTTTAAAACCATTTGGAAAACGCTAACTTAAAGTTTATACAATCTGACCACATATAATTCCACGCCAACATCATGTCCACATCACGTCCAAATATTTGCTGTAAAATGACCATCTTTGGACGCACCCGACCGTGATGTGGAAACATGATTGCATACCTAAATTCCGATTTATCATTTATAGGTATTACCAATTATATCAAAATACGTGCATATCATACTATAATTTGAGCAACGTTTGTCTGTTTGTCTGTTTGTTCCCCTACTCCTCCCAGGTCCTTGGGCCGATCTTCACCAAACTTGGAGGGAAGGTGGAGGGCGGCCCCGGATATTAGCTTGAGGGGTTCATTTTTTGAAAGGTCAAGGTCATCGAGGTCAAAGGTCAAATTTATCGTTTTTACGGGTTACGGGACGGGATTGCTTACGGGTTACGGGACGGGATTAGGTGGAGTGCAGCCCCGGATAGGTCAAGGTCATCGAGGTCAAAGGTCAGCCCCGGATAGGTCAAGGTCATCGAGGTCAAAGGTCAAATTTCGATACGGGTAAAATTGCTAGTATCATTTATTTGTTCAAACAACGGCAAGTCTGTATTAAATGAAAACAAACACTGGAAACAATACCGTAGTTAATGGTCTATCACTTGACACAGACAGACAGACAAACAGACATCCGATATTGTACAAATCAGTTGTTACATGACAAATATATGTCGATGCTTTTCAACGAAAACCTCGTATCCGCAGCTTGTTTTAAGCTGAAGACACGAGGTTCTCGTAGAAAAGCGACGATATGCGATTTGGCTTTGATTCGACTATCTGCAAAATATGATAAAAGGTAAGCGAACGGTTTGTTTTTTATTGGTTTTAAGTTGCAGTTTCCGCCCCAACGGAATGTAATTTTTGTACGAAGAATGGAATGTTATTGTTCACTTATCAATCTTAAATTAGGAATTCATTGAACAATAAAAAAGATTATCGTGCCAAAAACTTCAACATTGATGGATTTGTAAATGGTTATCGTGTAAAAATTCTATTTTAAGGTTTTGAATGGTGACAATTCAGTATAAAAAAGATTTGCTGAAGTTAACACCGAGTTGAAAATAATGATTCCCTACTTCCGATTTCCGACGTAAAAACAGTTTATTGTGTGTGCGACTATTTTGGGATACAACATTTCGAGAAAAAATCGTACAACGGCTTTCAAAGGTTTACAGCAACCTCAAAACGACTATGATATTCATTTTCCAAGTTTTCCCTAAGTTCAACAAGCAACATACTTTAGTCTCAAAATGTCGTAAATGTAGCAATTTGAACGATAAACAAAATATTGAACTACACTGAAATAGATTTTTTTAGAACTACGTAGAAAAAATCCAAACGATGAAGAATATCACTGTTTATCAATAAATACCTTGTAAATACAGCTTGTTTAAATCTATTAGTTTGGTTGAAAGACGATGAAATTTATCCTTCCTATCCAAGAAGACTCTAACTTTAGTTTACCAGTATTCGTTCAAGAGCCTATAGACACGAACGCGTTTAGAAACCCGTCCGAAGATATCCTCTATCGATTTTTAGACGTTGTAGGACTTTATGGAGACTAAACGCCGAGGTATTTATGCTCCCAATCTTATTCTGTGATGACGTGCTCATGTTAACAGCAGCTCATTTATGAGGTGAAGATTCGATTGGATTTATCAGTCAGACGTATGTTTATGTAATAAATGAAAGGGCTTTGTATGTCAGATATATCGCTTAATCTTACTGGAGATATGTGAACCGAATTGACCGAATGGAATAGTTTTTGTAGACACTCCAAACAAGGTAAAGTAGAACTTTTACGCAGGGTTTCTGATGACACACCTATAATAATAAGTATTCCCATTATGCAGCCGTGATCAAAAATGAATATTACGGGTAAAAGATAGGCTTCGTTGAAATCAGGGTACGGTTTTACAAACGGACATACGGGCATTCTTGTGTAAATTCGAACATAATTACCTTTCTTTCTAATTGGCACGAATACCTTTCTGGTTGACATGCATACAATTAATAAACGCCTCAGATAAGTTTGAAGCAAAACTTCATATCGCATGTCTTCTGTGTGATATCGAACGTTTATATACAACACCATACAATACCGTTATCACACCAATATTTGAGCCAGGATCTGGAAAAACGTCCCTTATAGCATTTGAGAACAACGTGGTTCCAGATCAGCCTGCGTAAACACGCAGTCTGACCAGGAACCATGTTGTTCTAAAATAGCTTCTTCGTGGTCTGTAGCAACTATTTGAGAGTAACATGGATGCTGGCTACACTGCATCTAGGCACGGCATGATCTTAAAACCTGGCTGATTCAAATGCTAAAGAGGACGTTTTTCCAGATCCCGGCTCATTTGTTTGCTACTGCACTGTAGGACTTTCCACACTGATACCGATAATTAGTTTTCGGTATTAAAGTAATTACAGATAACGTTTCCCGTCATGATATTGAGAAGACGATCAATGCTAAGTCAGGAAAAAAGATATTTTACAAATAATATACACATATTGCTTACAATAAAAACAAGTTTAGTAAGAATAAGTTTGTTGGTAAGATAATTACTTTTTGAATTTTGAGTTTTCTAAGAATCCTTACAATGAATGCGTCTATTGAAAACATGTATCGTGTAAATAATCATAGATTGTTATCTCTAGACAGAAAGAACCTGACAAAGTGAACCTAGCTTTTCAAATTTTGGAAAACCAAACTTAATTTTATAATCTCTAAAGTTTAAGGCCTGGTCACATACGATTCTACGGCCACATTGCGGCCACATCAAGTCCAAAAATATTCTTTAAGGACCCCCTGTTTTGGACGCGCTCCGGCCGTGATGTGGTTGTGGAATGGTGTATCTGACCAGACATTTACATTGAATACGCAAGAGGGAAATACAACCTAACCTGTCAAATGTTAGAAAGATTAATAGAGGGGCTTGAATTTGTACTGGTATGCATTTGCGAGAATAAAAAAACATTTATGTATCTATTTTAAAAGAAATTACGGGGTTTTGAAAGAAAAAAAAACAATAATAAAGTTCACCAATTCAATAAATTAATGTTACATTATAGATAATAAACCCAAACATTAAATTAAAGGTATTTCGCGTAGAAGTAACGTGTGTTCCATGATAGAATCTATTATTAGCTATATCATAATACGATCACAGCGTCAATTACGTTTGAGATACATTAAAAACATCTACGTTTAAAGTACAATTTAACCCTTTCTCAAATGGCTAGAAAATAAAAAAAATCCAAAGTGAAAGCAATTAGTCCATGGGCCAATAACCGAAACCCTCCCCCCCTAGTGGGATTTTTGAAGACCTATATTTTCTTGAAGCTTATTATGTATAGTAATGGATTCAGGTTGTTGTTCAATTTAAAAGTGCTGGATAAGCAAATGGCGGGCTCGTTTCCATGGCAACCGTCCATTTTTCTACATTCCAGCGCTTGGACCAATTAATTGCAATAAAATTACTTATTTTTGTCATAAATCTTTCAAAATAGTTTTAAATTATTACCAAGATATTTCTCCCATAATATAGATATTTTTTAGAAAATTTACTTATTTGCATATTCATGAATATTAATGAGAAAGTAGAAAAATGTATTTAATTTGCTAAAAACAAGACTTTACTAGTGAATTTAAACCTCCCTATCAGGTAGGATTTTTGAAGATCTATATTTTCTTGAAGCTTATGATGTATTTTAATACATTCACGTTTTTATTTGATTTAAAAATGCTGGATAAGCAAGTAGTTGGCTTGTTACCATGGTAACCACCCATTTTCATTCGTTCCAGCGCTTGGATAAATTAATTGCAATAAAATTACTTATTTTGGTCAGAAAACATTGAGGCTAGTTTTAAAATGTTGTCATCACAATTCTCTCACAACCAAGATATTTTTCAGATAATTTGCAAATTTGCATATTCATGAATATTAATGAGATTGTGGAAAATATGTGTTTAATTTGCAAAAAGACGTTTTTACTAGTTTACTAGTGAATAGAAACCCTCTCCATCATGTGGGATTTTTTAAAACCTATATTTTCTTGAAGCGCAGGAAACATGTTAATGAATTCAGGTTCTTGTTTGATTTAAAAGTGCTGGGTAAGCAAATGGCAGGCCTGTTGCCATGGCAACTGCTCATTTCCTACGTTTCAGTACTTGGATCAATTAATTGCAATAAAATATCTTAAAATACTTATTTAAGATATAAACTTATTTTGGTAATAAAACATAAGACTAGATTTAAGATTTCAAATAGACATTTTTCTTGAAATCTTTTTATTTAGCTAATTTGCATATTCATGAATATTAATGAGAAAGTAGAAATATGTGTTTAATTAGCTAAAACAAGGCTTTTCTAGGGAATAAATATGCTGAGGCATTTCGTTTTTAAATTGCTTAATGTTTCAAATGGATAAAAACACTAATAGATCAATAATAAGTTCATAAACCATTCATCAGCTACACAGAACAAGCGAACACTGGCTTATTCGCATTCACAATTATTTGCATACTTTTCTCTAAATGGCAAATACAATCTCAAGTATTCTCTAATTATATTAATGACTTTCATTTTTGCACCTTTTTCCCTAAATTGTGTACTTAAAGTGTTTGAAAACTAAAATTTCATGATTTACCAATTAAAAGGGAGAATATTAACAATATATGCTCTGAAAAATTACCGTATAAATGGCAATAAAATTCCATTTAGCGCAAATGACATGCTGAAAACTTAAACCTACTTTCTTTGATTTTTTTCTATGTGGAAAACAGTTTACTTTTATACAAGAAACTTTATTTTGTTAAAGTTAAGTACTAAGAAAATTGCAAAGCATTTTTAATAATGAATTCCCATTGGAGTACATGCACGGTCACCTTTGATTTATACCATTTTTGCCTTGTAAAGCATGCTTTTTTACATTTCGTCGGTGTAAATACAAAACCACGTATCTCGTTTTTTGGAAAGTTTTAGAGGGAAAGAAAATAGTTTAATAACTTTTCCGAAACTGAAGGGTTTTACTTGAAATTCGAACATATTGTTCACAAATAATGTGTCTTTAATGATCAGTAGAATTATCCCAAAACCCGTGTGAATTGTCTAAAGTGGGCATACAAGTGTGTACTTTGAAAATCGCCAGAATCGACATACGAGGTTTTGCATTTACACCGACGATTTGCTCCAAGTTTAAACTTAACAATACTTTTGGAGACATGCTGTGCAGAAGAGAACCACTTCTCAACCAGTTCTATTAATTGGAATGCTATGTTACAGGAACACAGTTTACCAAATATATTCTAATAAGCGATAGTTGAAACTGGACGATTTCATATTTGCACTGTCATGTGCATTAATTGATGATTTAAAATTGCCTATAATAGCAACTGAATTATTCATTTCTTTATCAAATTGCATTCAAGTGACATCGTTTTACACCTTTATAATTCAGCATACTTATATGTGATAATATAAACAGTTATAAATTGTACATTATGTACCTTATTGGATACCAGTAATTCGAAGACACTTGATTTGTGAGGAATCCTCGTATTCGTGTAACAAAATGTTGTTTTGAAAGATTTCGTTTAAATAGCAAATGCAATTTGCAATTTCTGTTGATTAGATGAGAGGGAAACACATCATATTCCAACATGTCGTGTTGTAATATGTCGCTGGCCGAAGATTTGAAATCCTTTGTTTTGTTATCAGTTTTTAGAAATGCTCTTGCATTTATTAATTCATTTCAAACATCTTCACCACAAATTAGTTTTTGGAATTCTAACTTTAGTGGAAGACAACAAGCTAACCTCAGGATGAGGTAAAATCCATAAAACACAAGGGCTAGCTATGAATAAAACATATAAGCAATTTCCAATCAACCATGGAATCCGCGATTTATATATGTTGTTATATGTGCACAAAATTGTCTAAATATACGGTTGTTAGAAAGCATTTTCACAAAAAAGGAAAGCCTGCTATGAATCGGCACTTGTATTGAAAAGGGAATGAAGGTAAAACATGCATGATGAGCTTACTGGTCTTCTGTACCATCTTATTCTCAAGTAAAATATCGTTGTGTGTGTGTGTGTGGGGGGGGGGGGGGGTAATAACGCGACAGAGAAACTTAAGAAGATGATGCTCGGTCGCAAAAGGATGCACAAACTTGCAGACTGTTGGGTCTAAACTTCCTCAACGATAAGCAAATGACAAAAAGATTACCAGTACTTGTTGCATTCTTATGAACGAGAAAATGTCCAGAGTCCTAGGTACGTTGGTATGGAATCCCAAAGGCTAAGAAAATTATTCAATACATGTGTATATTACAGACAAGGTTCAGTATTCAATGTGTTGGGACAATTGGGGGTTGCAATAAAATATTTTGCTGGACATATTACCCAAGAAAGGCACAATTAACGAAGCATACTATGCCAAGTTGCTAGACAATCTGAAGCAGACCATGCGTGAGAAACGTTGCGGCAAACGCTCAAAATGTGACCGCTGCTTGCAACAAGAAATTACATTAGTACACAATTGCCAAAGTACAATGGATGCTGTCGAGAAAAAGGGTATCAATTTAGATCACACCCTTCCTATCCACATGACCTTGCTGCTATCGACTTCTTTCCTAAAAGGGATATGAATGGTTGCAATTTTAAGTCTCGTGAAAAAAGTGATTGGTGCAGTTTAGGTGTGGTTCTTTGGTTTGGAAAGTTCTCGGACTTCTTTACTTCTGGACTGATGTCACTTAACCACCTTTAACGTTGATTAATTTGAGTTTAACTCCTTTTGCTATGCTAAGGTCATATCGTTTGGTCAAAGTGCATAGGCCTGGATGGAAAGTATTTCAAGAGAAAAGATGTCGATCTAAACATAAAAATAAAGGTTAGGTCAGTTATTCATTGACCCATGCTCGTATTTGAGCATTTAGGCAGATTACATAAAAAACATCTTATTGTATTATATGTCATGTAAATTAAGTGATAAAGCCATTTTCAGCGTGGCAAAATTGTTGGTATTGGTGTTTTGTATTCAACATATCCACCCCACAAAAAATAGCTTAAACGCTGTATGACCAAAATAAGCCTTAATGTCTTTATCCCCTTTATAACACCTATTATCCAAAGCGTCCCTTGTCCATGTAAGACTTAAAACCTTCATGCAAAAAGATGTCAATGACGTACTCCAATGTAGACTCATTATCAAAGAATCGGGTACATGGTTTCTGTCAAAGAGGGAAAATACTCACCTCTCCTAGAAAATAATCAATTTGGATTTTCTTCAGTACTTAATTTATGGGAATGGGGATTTATTACCATTTATACGGTAATTAGGACCGTTCTGGAAATATATATTTTCAAGGTTATGTCATTTATTTACTTGTTGAATCATGTAGTTTTAATAAGAAATTGAAATACATTTGAAAATACAATATTAAGTGCAGAAGCTTTGCAGAAATGAAAAACATTTACATCATTTTTTGCATATTTGAGATTTTGGCGGCCATTTTGAACCTTGAAAAAGATGACAAAAAAGCCTATAATAGGCATGGCAACACTCTTTTAGATTTAAAATACTTAGTTTTCCTAAGAAATGATCTCATTTACACACAGAACATGATAACAAATTATAGGGCAGTGATATTTCGATATTTAGTCAAGTGGTCATTTTGCGGCGGCCATCTTAAAAATCATGTGAAATGTCGAGTATATCCTAGAATGTCGATAGTCAACACTTTGATCTTTATAACAAGGCATCTAATAAACACTTTAATACAAATTCTAGCGATTTTTCGCTGTGGAAATGATTACCAAATGCAAAGTAAATATGAACAAAGGCAATATCTATACAATTTTTCTCTCGTTTTACATATTCAAGGGGCATAACTCGTGCTAATTTTGGTGTGAAATTATCTTTTACTATTTAACGATGTGAATTGATGAAATCTGTAAGCATTTTGGTCATTTGCGCTTAAAATTTGTTTATTTTGGATCCCATGAATGTGTATATGTTGAGTTATAAACAATATTTTTAATCAATCATTCCGCATATGCTTATCCAGCACTTATATATCAAACAACAAGTTGCATTCGAAAGGGAATTTATTAAGCTTTACAATGATATAGGTGTCATAAAATCCCGGTAGGGGGGACCTAGGGTGTAGCCAGCCCACGGACTAAATTGTAAATGGGACATTCTGAGTTTATGTCTCGTCATATTTGAAATCATTATCTTCACAATTAAGCATAATATGTAAAATAAAATCTCTACACAACGAAATGCAAGTGTGTGGTATCACTGCTGTCTTTGGTGATATTTTCAAGGACCATAGGGTGCATTGTTTCATATTCAAGCTCAAGTGTATGATATAGAGATAGGTCTAGAAATGCTGTGAATGCAGAGATTGAATTGACAATGATCGTATATAAAATATACAACCTTTCGTCGCTTTTCAACAAAAACTTCGTAACTGCAGCTTGAGGCAAGCTGCAGTTGCTATGTTTTTGTTGAAAAGCCTCGATATACAACCTTTATTGTGTTTCTCTGGAGAGTTGTCCTCAAGTATTACTGCATGGTCATCCATCATGCTTGTCACAATGTAAGCAGAGAATAACCTTTATGGTTGTAAATTCTTGTCTGTCATACGACAATATAATCCGAGTTTTCCCATATGAAATTCGCTCTTTGATATGTTGATGTCGCTCGTTCATGAGCGACATCAACATGTCAAAGAGCGAATTTCACCAGAGAAAACTCGGATTAACGACGATATTGATATTAAGCCATACAAAAAGTTCTTTTGATATCCCTAATATAATGCACTTTTGAAAATAATTTAGACAAAACAAGAAAATGCCGATTATCAGCATTGTCTCCATTTGCCTCGACATTTTCTGAGCTATGATTTGCACAAATTTTACCTTTGTTTACGTCAACGTTACCGTTTTCAGTTGCATTCAACAGAGAACAGTCTAAATTTCAGCCGTTATGGAATGTGTTAAACTAAAAGAAAAAAATGTCTCATTTGTTGAGTTCCAGAAAGCCAATGATAGTTTTAAAAAAAATAACATCGATACTTAATCACGAATCCCGTTTTCAATGTAGATGTTGAGCATTGTAATGTATCAAGGAGCATCTGCTTATATATCGCTACTTAGCCTCAAGGTCGACCAACTCCATCTGTGGAATCTTTGTGAAATTATTTAACAATTCTTCGTCCAACGCACAAAGACCATGCAATGGTGCTTACAAGATACGTTCAAACCCTGATATAAACCTCTGTATAAGCAACGAAACCCATGTATCTATGTGTAGTTCTTTAAGTATTTTGATTTCCTTTTCGCCAATGTTATATACATGTATGACAAAGAAAATACCTTTATTAGAAAGAGAGTCTAATGATAATTTAAGTAACGCAAATACCTGAGCTGTTTATTAATTGATACATAAAGATGATTTATGATAAATTGATGGTATCAAAAATTACACGGCTCACCTGCACCGCACCGTTAACTGACATGATTGCGAAAACACACACATACGTTCAACTTAGTACATTGCCTCTATAACTTCTGAGAATTGCTCGAATTAAGATTGATACCATAGGCTTATTCATTCCTTATCCTCGAGTTATGTCGAAAGAAATGATTTATAGGTGGTTGCGTATTAAAAACTGACAACTTCAACTTTTTCAATCTGTAGCAACGAGGTTTTGACCCCCCTATTAACGTATATAATCCATCATTAGCACCAAAGAGCCAGAGGCTAAATTTGAAAAAAAAAAATCCAGTCATTCCTAAACTGTGTTACATTTTCATTCCAAATACAAACATATTAAGCATTTTGAACGGTTTAGAATTTTGAATTGATGCACACTTATGGAAATATTTGACAAAAATGTTCAAAATCACCTCCCTTGCATATGAATATAGAGTAAAAAGATATTTTTAAATTATTTTCTTCTTGAAGCATAATCTTGAAATCTGGCACGGTGAATCAACTTATTTGAAGTATATTTACAAGTGTGTGTAATTTGATGCATGTTGCATGGCTATAAAGTGGTGTTTTTAATGATGGGTCATATACCTTTAATATTATTCTGTTTCTTACTGGAAATATTATCATTATGTATGTACCTTTTACTGGTTGCATGTTTATTGTTTCATGTCAGGGTTTCCACCGGCTTTAAAAATCTGGGGGTGCAAACCATACTTGTACAGCATGCTAGTACCCCCTCTGTTAGAGACAAAGAAGGCTGCTTGCAACGACTGGGGGTACAAAATTCATTTTGGGGATGAAAAACCCCTATTTGGAGGTTTTTGGACACCCTGCATGTAAAACGAAGAGATGCCTTTTATACATGCACATGTAAAACAAACCATATTATTATTTAACCTTTGTGTAAATTTAAATCCAGCAGCTCAAACGCTCCAACTCAATTATTTTTAGCTATTTCTTTGTATCATTCTGACGGTCAACAAATTATACTATGTTTTGGCATTGATTGGACGGTTCAATTTTCAAAATTTAAGAATGTACCATTCAAATGTAACCTATCTCTTGTTTATTTTGTCGGTATTCAATGGGAAGCAAATATACCTAACAAACATGAATAATGTAATTTAAAGTATCAATGAGAAGACAGACTATCTTAGATTTACATTTTAAAGCTTTATATATTTTAAACAATTGTTTTGTATCTAATAAAGTGAATATTTTCGCAAAAAATGCTAACTCCTTCATTCAAAATATGTTAAAGCTACTATTTCCCAGATTTTGGACCAAAATTTGTCAAAACAAACGAAATGTACACTTCTTAAGCTTTATATGACCCGATTAAATGATTACGACAAACCATTGAAGCAACGACTCATTTTTTCGCAATTTGATACCGAATTCATGAAGCGATGTCGAAAGCAGGTCAAAAACAGTAGGACCTGCGACTTTCTTAAATGACGTCACAACATACATGATGACGTCATATTGAAATTCAAGCATGAATCTCGTTTGAATCTTGGTCCGCGCTGTATACGCATGCGTGACATTTGAAAAATAAATTCAACCGCATCTGAGACGGGGTTGAATTTTGGTTTGGATTCTCCCTAAATTCGGCTATCTCTCTTATAATTTCGGCTCAATCTCTGTCTGAATCGCATATTATTAACCATTCTGAGGTGGCCAACACAAAAGTTTTGCATATTTTTTCAAAAAATTTCATTTTTTTTGCAATTAGACCATCTGTTACCATCACCCTTTAAGGTACCCAACCCTTTATTGGAACGAAAGAGCCAGATGCGAAATTCGAAAAGTGCCAGTATTTCCTTAGCTGTGTTACATTTCATTCCAAATACAAACAAGCATTTTGAACGGTTTAGAATTTTGAATTAATGCATACTTTGGAAATATTTGACAAACAGGTTCAAAATTACATCCATTATATATTAATATAGAAAAAAAAACCTTAAAATAAAATATTTTCTTCTTGACGCATATTAGTATTGAAATCCGGCATGGTTGATAAACTTATGTGAAGTGCATTTACAATTGTGCGTAATTTAATGAATTTCATATGGCTAGAAAGTACCTTAAAAGGGTTTATGCAACACGTCAAGTTAAAAGTGACCATCCAGGAAGTTTGAAAACCAATACATGAAAAGATATAGGATCCAGCAGAGGTCATTTTTTCGTAAAAAAAAACAAAAAAACAACGTTAACTGTCTACGTAAATTCACAATGACATTTGCACGGTGGATAATCATGTGATGCAATTAATTACTGAATATCTTCAATAACTTTGTAAGTACTGGACCGATTTGAATTCGGTTTTAAGCAGAGAATGTGGACAGACGTCACGCATTAGATGGACGTACTTGATTTTTTAAAAGTCAATTGATATAAAAGTTATTGAAGATAAACCAAACTTTTGGCTTATCTTCAATTACTTTTTTATCAGTTGATTTTTTTAAAAAAAATCTACCACGACTATGTTATTCCTGACATTTTTCCACCTTCTCTGCTTCAAACCGATTTCAAATTGGTCAAATATTGACAAAGTTATTGAAGATTACAGGAAATTTTAAGTCACGTGATTATATAACGTGATTAAATTACATGTATGTGTAACGTTATGGTCATTTGAAAAATGGCATGCTCGAAATTTTCACCAATATGTATTAAGGTAGGAAAACCTTTAAAAGTCAGAAAATTATCTTTTTTCGAAAAAGTTGTGACTAGCAACGATACTTTCTATACTTCGCAGATCCCTGTCCCTTAAATAAGGATGAGCTTCTTCTCGAGTATCAAATTGGTCAACTGCTAAAGCCTCTCTTACAACCCGTCGTGTGTCTTTTTAAATCGTACGTTTTAAAACTCTGCGAAATCGCACGATTTATAAAGACGCACGACGGGTTGTAAGAGCGCCTCAAAATATGTGCATTCAAAATGGGTCAAAGTATGAATCTTTTTCGAGAAAAGTACGCATTCTTTGTGAATTTTCTGGAATTTCAGTATATCATTCCCTGCGTCACACGTACGCATGTGGTACATGTACGTGCTCCGTACTTCTGTCTTGCATGCTCCTGGCGTTCTAAAAGACACAGAATGGTCGTAGCAAAGAATTGTCTGATCAATTCTTTGCTGCATGCAGTCTGCGTCGTAGTTGCGTCCACCAAAATCGTACGTTGCACGTTGTTATTGTTTTTTTTTTCCATCCCAAAAATCCCAAAGTCGTATCTCGTAGTATTATTTATTTTTGGAAGCAAATTTTCCAAATTTGCTTCTCTTAGCAGCCATGTGTCTCTGCACTTTACCATTCTCTGCATACCACACAACATCTTCCGTTCTTCCTCACTATAAACAGTTCTATCAAAAGCAAAGATTAATGAGGTAACAGTCATTCGAATCTTCAATCTATGTAAGTCTGAAGTTATGTGTAGATATTGAATTGTGTGACTGAAAATGAAACATTCAATTAATCATGTCTCTGAGAGATGAAAAGATCAACGTAGTAATTTGCTTTATTATGGTTCAAAGAATTAGTCCAATGGCCTTCCTTTTAAATGGGTCAGTCAGTTTACTGAACTATGAAATATATTCAGCTTACACAAACGATTAATATGCATGAAGCTGTGCTAAAAATAAATACAACTCCATCATGAAATCAAAGTATGCAAGGTATTCTGGATAATCAAAGTACTTAATCAAAATACTCTACGAATCAAAGTATTCAAGGTATTCAAATGGATAATCAAAGTACCTAATCAAACTACTCTATTTCTGGCCCCGGTTTCTCGAAAAAAACTTAAGTGCGTTCTCATGCTCAAATCTGAGCACAGTGCTCAAATCGCATGAAATCCACGTGAACTTCAATGGAATACCCTTCAACGTTGGAGAGTATCCCTTTGATGTTGAGCATGTTCTCATGGGAATATACTTAAGTATTTTTCGAGAAACTGGGGCCTGGACAGGCCTACATTTTTGAAAAATTTGCTTCCAAACAGTACTGTCAGTACTTTGATTTGTAAAAGGAAGGATCCCAATATCGATTTTGATTGTAAGCTGTGGCGTTACATTCGTGCATTCTTTCTGTTGACAGTAACTCATTTATGAAGTTAAGATTACTTTGGATACATTGTATAACGTTGAGAAACATGTTTATGTATCAAATGGAACATGATCTTTGTGTGTTAGATTGCATTGGTAAATCTTATTTAAAGTGACATTTCACATTTATTTCATTTTTTAAAAGTGTGTCTTGATGCAAAGATTGTGTATTCTAATGCGTAGAAACGCTATCAGTTTTTTGAAGTTGTTATCTATAAGCAAAATATACGCCTTCAAAGTTGAGACAGAAATGACAAATCCTATATAAATCTGAACTGTTGTCCACAACAATTTGTTTAATTTTAGAACACAAACATATATCTCTCGTAAACAGTTCAATATTTTGGCTTGAAATGTTTAGAATTTTAATAAGAAAACATGCTCTTTCAGATAGAATAAAAGTAAATATGTAAAAATAATCGTGAAATGTCACTTTAATGTATGTTGGCGAATTGAATTGATTGAATTGAGTATTTTGTGCAGACACTCGCTACGTGATCAGGTTTGTTTGAACAAAAAAAGGTATTTGAATAAAAATATTATGTATCGCAGATACTCACTGGTGGTGAACTTGGCCAAAGCGAGGGACGTTTTTTCGCGATCAGTGTATTCCGTCCGTGTTGTTATAAAATATCGTAACTACGGCTTTATCGAAGCCGTAGTTACGAAATTTTATGACAACACCGACAGATTGTCAATACAAAACGGTAAACCCGGTCTGTTTTTAGAACAAGTTCATTGTCATTAGAAAAACAATCTATAAACTCACATTTAAACGCAAAATATCTATACCTTTTTGTAGCGAAAATTGTTTTAGTTCAACACTAGTGATACTGCACAACTGTAATTAATATGATACATATTTACCAATACATTTAAAGTGACATTTCACATTTATTTCTTTTTTTTAGAAGTATGTCTTGATGCAAAGGGTGTTTATTCTAATGCATGGAAATGCTATCAGTATTTTTTAAGTTTTTATTTATACGGCTAAAACACGGTATTCGGAAACAAAGTGTCTCACCAGGTTAACCCACCCTTCTAGCTTTCTTGGCATAAAATAAGATTCCAATATCGAAAGTTCATTACTTGAATCATCAAAACTGATGTGTGAATAGTTTCTGAAGCCATTAGTTAAAAGGAATTAAACTTGTTTTGAAATACAAAATTTTTTTAATCAGATATATGGCTGCATTTTTATTTGTGTAGTGTCCGTAACCCTTACAGTGCAATAAAAAGTCCTGGGCTCATGTTAACACGAAACGGATTATTTCATTTAGGCTACCATATTGAGAGCTGTAATATTCTAGACTACTGAAGTTTTAATCTAAATGGATCCTTTCAAAAATCACCATTGTAACAGTTGGTTACGGACACTACATATTCAAGCTAGGGTTTACAAATGTCCCATTTTCTGAGACACAACTCTAGAATATGGGTACAATAGACTACCAAAATCTACCTTAGGAACTGTTTAATCAAATCAAAATGATGTTGTTTGGAAACAATCAAATATAACTCATCACATGTACCTTGAATTCCAAAAATATTTTGGTGAGACAATATAACGCCCCAAAATGGCTATTTTCTGAGTATATATTCAATCATTTCTCAATGATCATAAAAGATTGACTCATGAAAATATTTTGACATCACAAACTAGTCTTGCCTCATACTATGAGCTTTTAGTAGATATATTTTAGGCTATACTTTTTCGGAAAATCATATATAACATTGAAAATACCTTTTTCCCGAATACCGTGTTTTATCCGATAAGCGAAAAATACGCCTGTAAAGTTGAGACAGAAATGACAAATTCTATATAAATCTGAAATGTTGTCCACAACAATTTGTTTTATTTTTAGCACAAAAATATCTATTTCTCGTAAACGGTTCAATATATTGGTTTGAAATTTTCAGAATTTTCATAAGAAAACAAGCTCTTTCAGATAGAATAAAAGTAAAATTTATGTAAAAATAATTCTGAAATGTCACTTTAATACATATGCTTTTGAGCTAGCCCACAACAAATGTTTTCTTGTCAAAAAGAACACGACATTATGAAATATTGTAAGAAACACATAGCAGTAGTATTTTCTGTTGACATGCGAAAATTTTGACAAGTGAATGTCATTGAAAATTCAAACTGTCATCATGAATGGGAGAAGAAATTTTGTGTATGTGTGTTTTATTTGATCGGAAAAGGGTCACACATTTGGACGTTTTACGTTTTTTTTTTGCTTCTTTATTGTTTGTTGTTTCTTTTCTTTTTTTATTATCATGTTGTCATTGTTTCCTCACACACATCTAGATGATATAATGATATATGATTATTATATAGTTCTGTCTATTTCGTATAGGCCACATGTTACTTGAACGCACGCCATGTTTGATTTAATGTGCATGCTATGATCTCAACATGTTACATCACTCGCCTGCCCAGTTTCTGATTGCTTGTATAACAATATCGCTGGTGGGGAGTCAAGACCTCGTAACTACAGCTTGAATAAGCTGGAGTTACGAGGTTTTGACTCCCCACTGACGATATGTGAGATAGGGCCTACGGACTTTGCTGGGGAACTCTGTCATAATGCGCGATAAATGGAATAATTCAATTTAAATTCATTTTATCCTACCTAAACGAAACCCCATTTGGCATTCCTGATGAAAGAATTCCCAGAACGTATTGGGAAGAAGGTGTTGATAACCTACGTTTACATTTCTCATTTCTACTTAATATTTGGTGTTGTTTTATTAACAGACATCAATTTTATTAAATACGGAGAAGTTTTCAAATTGACAGAGGCTGAAATTTTGTCAAACTACAAATGGTTAAAGAACAGCCACATTTCCTGTTTTAACCCACTGGTTGTTTTGTTCCGTTTTGTTTAGAGAACTTGAACACATCTTGGACAATGATCCCCCTCTGTAGACCTATCATCGATCGATGCACAGGACTTGTGGCATGTGGGAAGTGTTATCACTGAATTACTTTAACGCTAAAATCTAATTATCGCTATCAGCAGGGAAAGTCCTATAGGATAGCAACAAGAAAATATCAATGTGGATTGTGTTAGAAACCAGAGTTTGTGACCCGTCACGCTACTGTATTAACTTCATGTCATAATATTAAGGTATAGTTCGTCTATCGGGAGTGGCAGTTGTTTACATTTTGTTTTCATGAATTATATCGTAATTAACCCGATTAACTATGTATCAATCATATATGTACATAATCTTTAACAGGTAATCTATCTCATAACTCGATTTAAATCTCAAATCATTAGCCTCACAACCCTTTGTAAATGAAAATGCCCATTGTTTATCTGCCACTCATTTAAGAACATCTATAACATTATATTTTTTAAGTCAATCAAAGAATGTACATTGTACCGTTCTATATAGGGTGTTACAGCACTTGGTTATTCTTTGTTATTATGATGGAGTGCCAGGGGTTATCGCAAGACTATGTCTTGTGTGCCAATTTTAGAAAATTGAATTAGGACAGGGACATCGAAAAGTTGTCTTAGACTTTGATGTTAGACCAAATTTGATCCAGAGCGCAGAATTTCCTTGAAATCGTCGCTTTTCTGCAAAAACCTCGTATCTGCAGCTTATTTTAGCTGCAGATACGAGGTTTTTGAATAAAAGCAGCAAAATGCAGTCCACCATAGCACATGCTGCTCTGTCAATGCAATTATGCACAAGCCGATCCGTTCGGATATCCTCGGACAATTCCATCAAAGATCGAATCATCGAGTCGGAAGTGTGTGTATGAAGAAATGTTTAAAAAATCGCATTTCTTAGCCGGAAGTTGTTACACTTCATATCGTAGTTTTCATCCAACTGAACAACCATGACAACGTACGGGACTTGCAGGGTGAAATCATTCTAAAAAGAGAGGACACTGCAACTGCATACAATCCATTTCAGTATCATTGTCGCTTTATTGTTGACATTATGTAGTTACAGATAAGCTTTTTCTGTTGTTGTTCTATTCTATTCCATTCATAATCTGAAAGTAGATGCTCGACTTACATCCAAGGTATGATTCGACAGAATTGTCCGTGGTGTTCCAAATGAAGCTGATCTAGACCAAAACACCGCTTTGGACTCTTTTAGATCCCGGCTTATTTATTTCTTTATCTATTTTCAGACACAGTTTTATCCCACTAACAGAAAATAAAATGTGGCTACCAGTGGTATCCAACATTATATGTTTGGTGCTTGTGAAGGCGGCCAACAACGTATCAAGGTAAGTCCTTAATATGATAAACAATACTTTCAAATCTACCGTTGGTGCCACATCTAATGGCACGTGTTTATATTTGTTTAGTGTTCAATGGCAATGAATTTTGGGCTAAAAATAGAATTGGTTAACAGTTATGTTTAAATAACCCATCGGTGTTGTTATAAAATCTCGTAACTACGGCTTCAATCAAGCCGTAGTTACGAGGTTTTATAAAAACACCCACGAACTATTTTATGTTTGTCCGAAATTACGCCACTATTTACTTGATAAAATCGTTCCCTATTACATCTGAACAAAATATAAACATTTGTCATACGATGTGGCGCCAACTGTAGTTTTACATTACAGGCATATTTCATGAAACAATTTAAAGTCCATAATGGGGTCAAATAATGGATTAATTAAGCAATGTATAATATCATTGAATTTATCATTTACCCCAATGTTAACTTTAAGGAAGTCCACCCCTAAAAGAGATTCAGACGACGTAAAATTTCCTTGCGACGTTCTTCGGACAACAATTTGAAGTGAATGAAATTTTACATTTTTCGATCTTTCAAGGTAGAAAGCATTGTGGGAAATGAAGAAATTGCTTGTCACAAGCAATTTCTTCATTTTCCACAATGTTTCCTAAGCCCTTTGCTTTAGATAAGTCAAAAAGAGTCACTGTGTGGTAATGGGTTAATTGTTTGTTTTGTTATATTTTGTCTTTAACCCCTAGAGGGTATATCTGAGCAATAAAATATATTCTATTCTATTCTATTCGTTACGTGTCCGAACCTATTTGGGCGACGTCGTAAACATTTTGCGGTGGAACGTTCCCCCGGTGGATGTTTAGGACGTGGTACGAATAATTCTGATGTCGCATGAATCTCACTAGGGGTTAAGTGCCTTAACCCTTTCCCAAACAAGACCTGGTTTTCCTTTTTACATGAATTTTGTCATCTTCAGCATCTTTTGAATTGGACCACCCTAAAAATTTGTTGTTCGGGAAAGGGTTAAACTCGCTTCACGTAATCGTTCTCTTCAGTCCTGTTGTTTCCTGTATTTTATGTGAGACATACTCGTTTTATTCCTAAATAAAAACATACGAATCAGTCTTAGTAATAGTAGATTGGGATTGACCCAAATCTCTTAATGGTGAAAAAATCATCATGTATCCTTGCAGGAATCCATGGAATCAATTCATTAGAGAAAGTATACGCATAAAAGTATACGCCTAAAAACCTATCATTTCTCACTTGAGGGCTTTAATTATTTCATTAAGATTTATATCTCTCCAAAGACGAGTAAAGTCAGGAATGTGCTTTAGAAATGATGTCACATCACGCCAAACTGTCAATTGACGAAGTGAAAAATGAGCTCGATGAAATTACGGAGAATATAGCATGGCCTCCAGTAGGAATAATTTGTAAACAGCACTCTAGGTGATAAATACGGAGGAATATTCCTTTCATAACAAATATTAGATTTGTGCAATATATGTATTAAATACTTGGTTGTATAAAAAGCAATATATCAATTTTGATTTGCAAATGTAGGTTTCAAAGATGGCCTTTGACAACTGTCTGTTTGTCATTTTATCCTTACCATGTATTCTATGAACATGTACCTACTAAAAAGACACAATGCATCATTTATCAAGCGAAAACTCTCGTTCTTGGCATTTCCAACACCAGTGAAACACCAATACATATACAATATGAACTTTGGGCTACCATAATGCTGATGGCACAAATACAATACTGTAGACGAGACATCTATGAGAGACGAATTATATTATCAAATGTCTGCACTGATCCCTATTTTGATTCACAACCATGTTAATATTCAATGAAAGTTGCTAGATTCGCTTCCAAAGTGCAGGCTAATGTATCTGAATGTTTATTTGTTGTTTAAACTACAACTGTGTATGCCTGCACCAAATGAGGACAAACATTGTACTATTCAGGCAAACGTTGGAGCAATCTAAATGTAAATGTTGCGATTACTATCGACTCATTCAGACAAGATAAGGCGTTCTCGGTTCTGTCAAAATGTAAATGAATGCCAACCACTAATCTTTAAATGTTACTCATGTAATTCAGCCATCGTATCTCTCAACCAATCTGGCGACCTGTTTTGTAATCTTAAAGACAAACTTAGAAGTAAACTGGTTGGTGAGTAGGCCCTACCACACCTTTAGTGTACGACCTACTTTTTGGACCAATGAAATTGTAGTCTATTTTAAGATTTTGGCGCTACATTTCGCATATACGAGCTGCCGGCTAGTTTACATGTTTGTGACGTCTATACATAGCCACGCCCCCGTATCCATTGAACCGCTAGCGAACACTAAGCCAGATAGAGTCTATATAGTAGATTCCACGCGATACAAACATTCAATGCGCTGTGCGCATTTGAATTTTTATTTCGCGTAGAATCTACTACACTTAAAGACACTTCCAACGCAACACTTACATTTTTCATCATAACTAAATAAATAATGCAGTATATTTTATGAAAATTTCAGCAAATATCAATCAATTACGTTTACATGTTTTCTGTAAGTTTCAAGAAAATAGACTGATCGGAACATAAAAAATATTTAGGTTTTTCACTAAGACCCAAATATGAAAAGTCACAAAACCCCAGGCAATTGCAGAATTCAATATCATGAAAGCAGCGTCACCAAATCATGCTCAAATCTCATATCACTGCTTCATAAGATTTGATAACATGCTTTCATGTGCGATGTAATACTAGAATTCAGTCGCACCTATTTTGTTTAATGTTTTGTACGTGTCAGTATTGCACAAAATCATTGAATTTGTTACCAGACATTAGTTTTTCGCCATTTTGCCCAAAGAAATTTTCAGCAACTGCAACAGGAACTTAATAGGGACGAGTTAAGAATGATCCCGCATTGATTCACCATCAATTATGCTTTATCAATGAGAAGGGTGTGTCTTCGTGTCATTTAGGTTCATGGCGGACACACAGAATGTTAGCATAATGTCATAAACTTTACTGCTGGTACATTAATAACAGGCCTGTAGGAACAGTGGGGGCTAGGGGGGCATAGCCTCCCTAATGTTGCCCACAATGCCAAATTATCCTTTTTTTTACACTGCAAATGTAGGGAAAATCCAATTTAGCACCCAAATATCCAGACACAGGGGCTTCACCCACCCCAATAAGAAATTGCTTCGAACGGGCCTGAATAACATTAATTTACGTTATCAGCTTGCACAGCTTTTTTGCGACTTTTTGTTTTCAAGTCATTTTATATGCACTGCAAACTTAATCATTTCTACTCAATGTTCTTTTATGAAAATTACAGAAATTATGCAATTGTGAATGAATTAAATTTGTTGAAAATTTGATAAAGAATGATTCGTTGATTATCGAGTTATTACCAAAAAGGTAAGTGTTGCGTTAGAAGTGTCTTTAAGTGTATACAGCTTCTATCTAATACATACAATTCTGCCGTTTGCAGAGCGAGGAACCAATTTTAAAGCAATCTGAAACGTTTTTTTCCTCTGGAAAACATATTGGACTGTAAAATAGGCTTCAATATCTAGATTAAATTACAAATGAATATTTCAGTGTTGCAATTTGTGACTGTATGGCATCTCTGATTTATGTAGAAATATTGTTGTCACAACGATTGGTACACAACAGTTTTCTTTTTTTTTTCATTTGAAAATGTAGAAAACATAAAAGGACAATTACAAAAAACTTGTAACGCAGATTTTCTGTATTTGCCACGAGGGATGATCCAAAAGTAATGTCACAAACGCTGTTTTTGGTGATTCCATGAACGTATCGCCATACAATTTTACACGTCGAAAGATTAACATTCGTTTAATACATACACCAATTGTCATAAAGTATCGTATTTGCAAATCTTTAAATCTTCGCTTGACAAAACCATGTCGCGGTCGTAAAAAAAATTAAAATGGATGATACAATTTAGATAAATTGAATCGCGGCGAAGGATAGGTTTCATAGCCGTTTGGCCGTCAGGTAGTCCATCCCTGATAAGGTTCCACTCGACTTCGGAATTTTCCGTGCGATGTCGTTAACATTTGTCGTACGTATCCAAACCTTTTCGGGCGACGTCGTAAACATTCGGCGGTGGCTTGTGCCACCGCCGAATGTTAACGACGTCATCCGAATAATTCCGACCTCGCGTAAATCTCATAGAGTTGGGTTACCGTAAACAATTCTAAAGGACATGAAGAGGAGAGTTATTCATTATTCAAGTGAATTTGTTTTGAATTCAAATGAGGCTCATTCTGAACGAAATCAATGGAAATTGCATTAACCCTCATCCTACCAACTGGGGTCAATTTGACCCCACACGTCATGTTTTGCGTGTAATATTTTTACCGCATGAAGTTTGGTGTCCAAATTTTAGGAGTTTGTTGGTCTACCAAAACCTTTTGCATGTCACGCAACTTTTTCGGATTTTAGCAGAATTTGAGTTTGTAATGTTGATTTTGTTGCTGGGGTCCGTTTGGACCCCACTATTTTCACTCTTTATTACAACTACTTAAACTTGTTTAAACTTTTTTTCTTAAAAAATCTTAATTTAAAAAACCACTAGATGCATTTCAACCAAACTTCACAGGAATAATCCTTTGGCAACCCTCTCTGAAATTCCTGAAAGGAATTTTGATTTGATAAAAAATACCCGAGTTATCTGCCCTTTATTGTCCAAAATTGTGGTTTTGACTAATTTTTTACTATTTTTACTCTCACATCAACAATTTTTGACCATTCAAAAAAAACGTGAACTGAATGTTGGTGACTATGATATCTTGCCAGGGTGCTAATTTCAGCTTGATCGAAATCTTAGATCATGAGTTATGTGCCCTTAAATTTTATGCAAAAATTGCATAAAGTAGTAAAATAAATACAGGCCTATGGAGCGATTCAAGCCCTTTAGGGCCTTGTAGTTTTTCGTTTCAGTATGTTTATGTGTTAATATCATTTGTTAGTAACCAATATAACATTTAAACAAAGAATTTGTCTTTTGTGAAACTTATTTTTGTCATGAAATTCAAAATTACGTGTGGGGTCCAAATGGACCCCAGTTGGTAGGATGTGTATGTAAAATATGTTGGTAGGATGAGGGTTAAGCTGCACGGAGTTCTAAATACATTAAAATAAATGAAGCCAATATTATTCACTTTTCAAACTTATACAACAGGGTCTAAATATCGCAGAGAAAACGTTGACAAATAGCAATGAATTTCGTTCTAAAAATAGATTTAGTCAACCGTTAAGTTTTGATAAACCGTCGGTGTTGTGATAAAATCTCATAACTACTATTCCACCAGCGAAATTTGAGAGTGACGTATGATTGTGTTTATCGTTTACAACCAATTAACATGTTCATTTGTCACGTGCACATTGTAAACGGTACAAATGAGAAGAGTTTATTGGTTTAGAAACGGTAAACACAAAACTACGTCACTGTCAATTTTTGCTTGTGGATTTATACGGCTTGAATCAAGCCATAGTTATGAAATGTTATGAATAACAACACCCACGAAAATACTATTGTTTGTCCGAAAATATGTCAAGGCTTACTGGATAAAATCATTCCCTATTAAATCTTATCCCTTATTAAACCTTGATCCAGTGCCTCATTTTACAAGAGTTGGGGAAACATTGGGTTGAAATATTTGTCTATCAAAATGTCTTAAGGTTTACAGACTCTCATCAAAACACCGCTTCCTAGCTTACAATTTCGACAAGTCAAAATATTATTTTACTCTATATTCATAATGCAATGGAGTTAATCTTGAACATGTTTGTCAAATATTTCCAGGGGTATGCATGAATTCAAAATTCTAAACCGTACAAAATTCTTATGTTTGTACGAGGGACGGTCGGAAAGTAGTTGGACTTTTCGTGCTGCTGTCTCTCCATTTGCAACTGTATAAACACATTATATATTGGTGGATTCTACATCCATTTGCCAATAAAGTAGCCACTTTATTTTCAAAGATAGTTGTATATATACAATATTCTGTCCACTTATATGTGATAGGGGTTTTATGTATCATAGGCTATTTGTTAGAGGAACAACAAGGGTAACCAAAACAAAGGAATATTCTAGTCATTTAAATCGCAAAGAAGTTAAGTTTTTGAACTACATTATCACTGAAGATTAAATAATGGTTCATAATTCCGATCTTGGGATAAAAACTCAGTCACAGCAGTCATAGAAACGAGCTGGTTCCCCACCTCTGAAGAGATTAAGCTTTTACATTCAGCTGGTAGTCATGTTTGTTGCTTTTGTGGATTCACGAGGATTGATAGTTAGTCATTTCATGTCAAATGGTAAAAACTGTCATTGCCAAGTACAATTCTAAAGTAATTCAGAAAAACAAAAAATAATTGCTGAAGTAAACGCGTCCCAGATTAGCAAAGAAAAATGTTTTCTGCTTCACGATTACGCACGTTCTCATACCGCCGCATCTACAATGGAGATTATCAACTATTACCCATGACAAAAGTTGTTTTACTCTTCTTATGGCCCAGACCCTACCCCACATGACTTTTATTTGTGTCTAGAACTGATGAAAATGCTTGCTAGGAAAAAAATGAGACCAGGGTGCCTTTGTTACCGGTGGTTACACAGTACCTAATACAGTGGGTCTACGTCATGGTTAATAGTGTGAATAGTATAGCTCCTACGAAGATGGCAAAAATTCATAGACATAGATGGACAATTTGTTTATACAGTGTAGAAGGAATTTTGTTAAAAGTTGAATGGTTTTAGAGAACTAGTCAAAAGTCCAACTACTTTCCGACCGTCCCTCGTATATGGAATGGAGATGTAACACAGTTTGGGAATTACTGGCACTTTTCAAATTTCTTGTCTGGCTCTTTTCTGCTAATAAGGGGTTGCGTACATTAATTTTGAATCACAAAAAGATGGCGTGGTTTTGATGTCCATTATAAAAGAAGGCGAGAAAAATACCAAGGAAGAAAAAAAATGATAACCGCCATTTATCATTTTGCCTAAAAATCGTCTGTACTACGCGTATATGGTACACAAATTCTTTCTATATAAACAGCCATTTTAAAGTGCATCGTAGCCTTTGGGACTGTCCGAAATATGTCAATTGGACGATGGTTAACATATAAGGTAGCAAACTCTTTGCTGATTTATGTTTAGCCCGAATTTTACATAATTTCACATCATTTGATTCTGATGCGTCTTATTCACGGTGGGGATTGTGCATGATGGGATGGATAACGATTACCGACAATAGGGAACGATTTTATCAAGTAAACCGTGATGTAATTTCGGACAATAAATAGTATTTCGTTGGTGTTGTTATAAAATCTCGTAACTACGGCTTGAATCAGCCCGTAGTTATGAGATGTTATAACAGCACCGACGGTTTATCAAAACATAACGGTTTAACTCAGTCTATTTTTTGCACAAAATTTGATGCCAACTCGCCTCGCTTCAGGTAAGACATTTTGCAATAACTCTGTTATTTCTGTATCAATTTTCAAACGGTTTGCTGCATGTACCCTGCTCTTTCATCGGATGTATGACATATTAGATAACTCATGATACTTTGTCCGAAATATTGTCCCAACCGACCAGAAAGCGAAATGGTAACGACTATGGCCCAATTAACCACGCTTCAGGTAAGAATTTGTGCAATAACTTTCTTTTTTCTGCGTCAATTTTCATGCGGTTTGTTGCATGTACTCCGTCTTACTGAGCCCTTTTCTCAGATGTATTATTTATCTGGAACTTCCCTGTACTTTTCTCAAAAACCGATCCCAACGGACTAGAAAAAGTGCCTGAATCTTTTGTCGTTTTTCTGGTCGGTTGGGATCAATTTTTGGACAAAGTACGAAGATTCTACAAACAAGTCATATATCCGAGCAAAGAGCTCACTAATGCGTGGTACATGCAACAAACCGCTTGAAAATTGGAGCAGAAATAAGAAAATTATTGCATAATTTCTTACATGAAGCGAGGCAAAATTTGTCCATATACTCCATATTCGTTATCCATCCCATCATGCACAATCCCCACCGTGTATTATTCGTGATTAGGATCGTAGGCCTAATTGTAATTTCAATAGCTCTTCTAGGTTTGTCGTTTGTCGATAATCACGTGATGCAATATTTACTGAATATCTTCAATAACTTTGTTAATACGGGGCCGGTTTGAATTCGGTTTGAAGCAGAGAATGTGGACAGACGTCACGCAATAGATGAACGTGGTTGATTTTAAAAAAAATAACAGATAAAAAAGTTATTGAAGATAAACCAAAATTTTTATTTATCTTCAATTACTTTTCATCAGTTGATTTTTTTTTTTCAAAAAATCCACTACATCCATTTTATTCCTGACATTTTTCCACCTTCTCTGCTTCAAACCGAATTCAAATTGGTCAAGTATTGACAAAGTTATTGAAGATTATTGGAAATTTTAAGTCACGTGATTATACACCGTGATAACGGTCTGTCAAAATAGATGTTATGTTGTTTTGCATTAAGGTAGAATACCCGTAATGTGGCCATCTGATTTATAAAACATCGGCTTTTTTCCGAGCAGCGTCGTTACGTATCCGAACCTATTCGGGCGCGGTCGTTATTATTCGGCGGTGGAAAGGTCCACCGCCGAATGTTTTCGACGTCACCAGAATATTTCCGACGTCTCGCGAATCTCTTAAATTTCAAAATGGCTCGACTATCTGTATACTAAAAAAGCCGCAACATCTACAACATTTTCGTGCGTGTACACATGTGACAACCACATGCTACTTCCCTGGATGATTGTTTGTGATCTCTAACACCATAAAAATACGAAAACATTGACATCAAAGATAGTGATACTCTTCTGTCGAGATTCATTGTCATTGCAACGTACGGAAACATTTGAGCCAGGATCTGGAAAAAAGTTTTTTGAGCCCAACATGATTCCAGGTCAGACTGCGTATTCACGCAGTCTGATCAAGAACCATGTTGGTCTCCATAAGCTTCTTCTTGAAATGTAGCAATTGTTGTAGTACAATATGGTTCCAAATCAGACTCAAATAGGGCACATGCTGCCCTTTAAATATGATTGTCTAGAATACTATAAGGGACATTTCTCCAGAACCCGGCTCATTTGTAGATAATAAAGAGAACAAAATTGTGCAATATTCATTTAAGCCTTACCCAAACGACAAAAATTGAGACGGTTTTACCTTGAAAGCTGCTGAAGACAACAAAACTCATGTTATTAAAGTAAAGATTTGTGTACAAATTAAGCATAGAAAATATTGCGACAAAAGGAAAAACTGCTGGTTATCAGCAGTTTCTTCTTTTGTCTTAATATTTTCCCAAGCCTTTTCTACAAGGGATGTCAAAATCAGGTCTTGTTTGGGAAAGGGTTAAAGGGTGATACATGTAAAAAAACGTTATTTATCTAGAATTATGCGACATCCCGCATGCTGATTGATAAAAATACTATCCATCCCTAAGAGATTCGCGCGACGTCGGAATTATTCGGGCGAATTCGAAAACATACGGCGATGGAACTTTCCACTGCCGAATGTTTTTTTTTAGGTTATTTATCCTCGGTTGCCGGTTGCCCATATGACCGAGTAGTAGACTGGGCGTGCCCAGGAAGGAACTCCCTTCTTTTGACCTGTTTCCAGCTTTGAATGGTGGAGGAAGACCCCAAGTGAGCACCTGGGTAGAACCACCGACGTTCCGCAAGCCAGCTGGATAGCTTCCTCACATGAAAGTTCATACGTCCCTGGCAGGATTCGAACCAACAGAGGTGAGGGGCAAGTGATCCTGAGTCAGCGACTCTAACCACTCGGCCACGGACGCCCCCTGCCGAATGTTTACGACCTCGCCCGAATAGGTTCGGACACGTAACGACACCGCCCGAACAAATCCAATGTTTATGAATCTCAAAATGGCCACATTACGGGTATTCTACCTTACAATGCCGATTCAAACACAGGGCTAAGATCTGTCGAGTATAAAAAAGCACCAAAATTAGTGGATGTATTCATTCAAAGCGAAATGACTATTGTCCCTGTTCTAGTCAAGAAGTCAAAAACCAACCCTTTCAAAATGTGATGTACAAAAAAGAAAAAGAATCCTAGTATTGCTTTTTACCCTTTCTCAAACGACACATTCTAGGACAGTCCAATATGATACCTGAGTTAGACGATAAAATGCATTATATGAAAATTCAAAAAATGTGCATTGTATAGCATAAAAGATATGTTTCTCCAAACTATTTCTGATAGGGACCACAAGACTGATCTTTTTGAGGAATTTGTTAAACTTTTAAATGTACCTGTTTGCATTTAGACGGATTGAATAGGGCTGAAACGGGTATAATAATTCTACCCGAGTACCCTTCTAACAACTACTCGAGGGTACCCGCTTTTATGGACAAGTTGTCAATTTTTAAAAATAGTTGTTCTAAAGGAGCCAAGTCAACTCGGCCGCATGTTCCGATTGTTGGATTTCAATATGAGATCCCCTGTCTACTGTGATCTTTGGCAACACGTTGTGCATTATTTCTGCCATTTTTGACTGACTGAATGATTGGATACAATATAAAAGATAAAATCAACCATCGGGTAACGAATTATAAATCTGTGCCCGGGTACATGTACTAGCAATTTTATACCCCACCCGCGAGTAAACGATGTCAAAAGTTTGGGGAGAATAAAATAGTGAAAGCGGATTTGATTGACATATGAGAGTGTTTTTCATGTGTCGCGTCAAAAATACTTTCTCGTTCAATTAACAACATACTGCAACAATTCCGCATAAAAGCATTCTTATTTCAATCTCATATCTCATCAGTGCATCATTTCTTGAGTTTTATTATTTGTTGCACATACCTATGCTAGTATAGAATGATAGCGCCTGCTGTGTGACAGCATATCAACATTGCAACAAAATATATACGCTATGAAAAGCATCTAGAAAGAAATTGGCTTATGGTAAACATTTTCTTCCGTTCCATATCCAAAACGTAGTTTATCATTGGACATCAAAACTAAAGAACGGTTTGAAAAAAAAAAAAATAGAAATTATATCATAGACCTACTATAAGCAAGAAAATGAAACATCTTCACATGAAAATCATCTTGTAATTTTAGATTTGCAATCAATCAGTGAACATCCTCCGTCTCTTCGCAATATCGCTGCTTTTCAACAAAACCTCGTGACTGCAGCTTGTTTTAAGCTGCATTCCCGAGGTTTTTATTGAAAAGCGATGTTGTTTATCTCCAGACTTTTATTGTTTGATGCACATTTCTATGTCAATATAGATTAACACCCGCTGATTGACAGCATACCGACAGTACCAAATAGTATTCTTTCCACGTGACAACAAAATGTGTTATCATCAAGTCATCTATCAACAAATGTCTTATGTTATAGAAATCGTTGCAAAACACTGAGTTAAAACGAAAACAATGCATCGTTGAACATATCATGTACATGTATAATCATATTTTAGTATTTCTGTCATCTTTAAGAATGGCATCATTTTAGACTGGTCTAAGATAAACGATGTTACACACGACAATATCAATGAAATTTCTTGGCAGAAACCATTTTGGAAAATGAGGAAATTGCTTGCCACGAACAATTTCTAAATTTTCTACAATGATTCCCTACATATATTACTATTAGGTGTCAAAAAGCGTCATCTTGTGGTAATACGTATATCAAGATGTAACCATTTATCTGTTTCTAATCGTATTGCAGTTTGGTTCGATGCACTCATTCAGTCATGCTGATAAATTATTCGCACAGAAACTCTGCTATCACCCTCCGTTTGACAACAAGCCGATATTACAAACAATTGTGTTTCATATCAATCCATCAAAAAGATCCTATACCGTCTGTTTTTGTCCGTCATTATATTGCCGAGTTTTTATCGGAGATGAAAGCTAGATATATTTTTTGCATATGAAACAAATCATTTATGTGCGACTCAAACAAACACGCAATGAGGTTTTGTTTCAGAGATGATGGAATAAATGACAAGTGACATAAGATAATGACAACCTTATGTCACGCCACATACATCTTGGGATTAGGACTAAAGGTATTCCGTCAATCATTAAATACCACTTCGCGCACCTTCGGGCGACATACATTCGTCAATGTCCGGCATGCCTAAAAAACTTTTTTCGGCGTCTGGGAACACCGACGAATGTCGACAAAAAGTACCGAAAACATAACGAACATAAACCGTTTGTGGAACGAACCTTTAACGAATATGCCGAATTAAGTCCGGTATGCATTCCGTGTAAAGTTCGGTTAGGTAGGATTGGGCCATTAGGTTTTGTGCATTTGCCTCGATGTGACGAATAGAAAGTTCTCTATTGCACCAAACTGAAATACCATGAATCATTATTTTTTCATTTTGGTGGATTTGTACTGTTCATGTGAATGATATATATTTTTGTTGGTTTCAGACAAGAAATTATTTCCCACCTCATTGCAAAATCGAGATATGATGCAAACATAGTTCCGGACTTCAACAAAGGTATTTTATTATTTTCAATTTGAGGCTTAACTACAAGCTTGTTTAAGCATTGAAAAGTAAAAAGACACTAACGATTGAATTCTTTCAACGCCTATTTATCAGGAAAATTCGGAGGCTTTGTGTAATATTTAGTTGAGCTGACCAATCGCATTGGAAACCATTTTCGCACAGGATGTATATTTCTTTCTACAAGGCGAGGGTCTCAAACTCTGATTACCAGAAAAATTTAAGAATTTTTATCAATTGCTACGAATTTCATTGGTTTAAAGATGTCTGCATCGTTCATTCTACATAAAGTGCGACTGTAACAATGAAATATTTGATATCAAATAATGCCCCAACATATACTATAGCTGGACGATTTTATATGAAGGAAGAGCTAAACCCCATCTACACCCACATCTTTATCTCCTCTTCCAACGTGTTTTCTTAACAATACTACACATAATTTCTAACCCATTACCAAACGACAAAAATGTAGGGCGATCCAAATTCAAAGATGTTTCAGCCGACAATTCCAAGTGCATGAAATTAAACATTCGTTGGTCTTTTTGATGGAAAACATTGTGGGAAATGAAGAAATTGCTTGTCACAAGCAATTTCTTCATTTTCTGCGATGTTTTTCATGGCCACTTTTTTGCGGGGAGTCAAAAAGAGCCACTGTGTGGTGATGGGTTAATAGTGTAATACAAGGTTTTTTTTTCTGTTGTCTGCACGACAATCCATCTAGTCCATGGGCCCATAACCGAAACCCTCCCCCCCCCCCCCCCCCCCCCTAGTGGGATTTTTGAAGACCTATATTTTCTTGAAGCTTATGATGTATAGTAATGAATTCAGGTTGTTGTTCAATTTAAAAGTGCTGGATAAGCAAATGGCGGGCTCGTTACCATGGCAACCGTCCATTTTTCTACAATCCAGCGCTTGGATCAATTAATTGCAATAAAATTACTTATGTTTGTCATAAATCTTTCAAAATAGTTTTAAACTATTACCAAGATATTTCTCTCACAATATAGATATTTTTAAAAGAAATTGCTAATTTGCATATTCATGAATATTAATGAGAAAGTAAGAAAATGTGTTTAATTTGCTAAAAACAAAACTTTACTAGTGAATTTAAACCTCCCTATCAGGTAGGATTTTTGAAGATCTATATTTTCTTGAAGCTTATGATGTATATCAATACATTCACTTTATTATTTGATTTAAAAATGCTGGATAAGCAAGTAGTTGGCTTGTTACCATGGTAACCACCCATTTTCATTCGTTCCGGCACTTGGATCAATTAATTGCAATAAAATTACTTATTTTGGTCAGAAAACATTGAGGCTAGTTTTAAATTTTGTCATAACATTTCTCTCACAACCAAAAGATTTTTCAGAAATTTTGCTAATTTGCATATTCATGAATATTAATGAGATTGTGGAAAATATGCGTTTAATTTGCAAAAAGACGACTTTACTAGTTTACTAGTGAATAGAAACCCTTCCCACCATGTGGGATTTTTTAAGACCTATATTTTCTTGAAGTGCAGGAAACATATTAATGAATTCAGGTTCTTGTTTGATTTAAGGTGGCCGAATGCGATTCCATAACAAGAAAACTGCCCTAGAGAATTGACTCATACTGTCGTATGCTACAAAGTGAACCCTTACTGACAAATTAAGATAATAAAAAAGATAAGTCACCATCTAGGGAAAGAATGAGGGCCGTCTCAAAACCAGCACTGAAATGGCTATTTTTAACATGGAGGCCAATGGGAAATTTTAATATTTTTACACAAATGTTAAAAAATAGAGAATTTCTGCCCTAGAGAATTTGATAATATTTTGTAAATTGATGAACCTGGTCATGATCTGTGAAATAAAGAAATAAAGAACAAAAGTCACCACAGTATATGAATTGGGGGTTGTCTCAAAAGTGCCGAAATAGCGGTATTTCATCTGATTTTTGACGCAAATGTTAAAATTTTAGAAATTTCTGCCCTAGAGAATTTGATAATATTTTGGTAATTGATGAACCTGCAAATGATCTGTAAAATAAAGAAATAAAAAATAAAAATCACCACAGTATATGAATTGGGGGTTGTCTCAAAAGTGTCGAAATAGCAGTATTTCAGCTGATTTTTGACGCAAATGTTAAAATTTTAGAAAGTTCTGCCCTAGAGAATTTGATAATATTCTGGTAATTGATGAACCTGCAAATTATCTGTGAAATAAAGAAATAAAAAACAAAAGTCACCACAGTATATGAATTGGGGGTTGTCTCAAAAGTGCCGAAATAGCGGTATTTCATCTGATTTTTGACGCAAATGTTAAAATTTTAGAAATTTCTGCCCTAGAGAATTTGATAATATTTTGGTAATTGATGAACCTGCAAATGATCTGTAAAATAAAGAAATAGAAAATAAAAATCACCACAGTATATGAATTGGGGGTTGTCTCAAAAGTGCCGAAATAGCAGTATTTCAGCTGATTTTTGACGCAAATGTTAAAATTTTAGAAAGTTCTGCCCTAGAGAATTTGATAATATTCTGGTAATTGATGAACCTGCAAATGAACTGTAAAATAAAGAAAGAAAATGCAAAAGTCACCACAGTATATGAAATTGGGGGTTGTCTCAAAAGTGCCGAAATAGCAGTATTTCAACTGATTTTTTACGCAAATGTTAAAATTTAGAAATATCTGCCCTAGAGAATTTGATAATATTTTGGTAATTGATGAACCTGCAAATGATCTGTAAAATAATGAAATAAAAAACAAAAGTCACCACAGTATATGAATTGGGGGTTGTCTCAAAAGTGCCGAAATAGCAGTATTTCAGCTGATCTTTGGCGCAAATATTAAAATTTTAGCATTTTCTGCATAAGAAAATTTGATAATGATTTGGTAATTGATGGACCTGCAATTGATCTGTAAAATGAAGAAATAAAAAAAATGTCACCACTGTACATAAATCGGAGACCATCTCAAACGTGTACTTTTCCACTGAAAAAGCAGACTTTTAGCTCGATTTTGTATAGCTATTAGTACATAGTTATAGGAATTATTGGCTAAAATCATAATCATGATCGTAATATGATGCTTGTTTGATTAAAACATAAAATATATTTTAAAATAAATGTTTGACGTCTCAAAATTGGTTTATTCTATTGTGGAAAAGGGAAATTTTAGGCCTAAATGGCTTTGGAGTAAGCTATATTTATCTAACATTGGTGTAATGTCTGGAACTGTAGTGTGAAAGTGGAACGTATTAGACAAAGGTCAGTAGATTCTGATAATTCGAACCAAATTTGGACTTTTCTAACGATACATTCGTTAGAAATCGGCCAGTTTTGTGAATCTTACCTTTACCGTATTACCGACGTCGTTACTTTGAACGTCAAAACGCACGTGTTTAATGACGTCATGAAAACATTTCAAATACGGCCTGATATATTTTCACGTTTTATTCTTGTTCGATGAAAAACTGATTCAAAAGTTTGTATAGTTTAACTCAAAAAATGTAACGGATCTAACTTTCTACATTTTTTCTGAAACTTTAGGTCGCTATCTTATTTACGACAACATGCGCGTTTTGGATGCGCAGTCGAATCGAATTCGGCCACCTTAAAGTGCTGGATAAGCAAATGGCAGGCCTGTTACCATGGCAACTGCTCATTTTCCTACGTTTCAGTACTTGGATCAGTTAATTGCAATAAAATATTTTAAAATACTTATTTAAGATATACTTATTTTGGTAATAAAACATGAGACTAGTTTTAATTTTAATTAGACATTTTTCTTGAAATCATTTTTATTTAATTTGCATAATCATGAATATTAATGAGAAAGTAGAAATTTGTTTTTAATTAGCTAAAACAAGGCTTTTCTATGGAATAAATATGCTGAGGCGATACGTTTTTATAATGCTTAATGTTTCAAATGAATAAGAACACTAATAGATCAATAATAAGTTCATAAACCATTCATCAGCTACACAGAACAAGCAAAAACGGGCTTATTCGCATTCACAATTATTTGCATACTTTTCTCTAAATGGCAAATAAATTCTCAAATATTCTCTAATAATGTTAATGACTTTCATTTTTGCATCTTTTTCCCTAAATTGTTTCCTTGTTGTGTTTGAAAACTAAAATTTCATGATTTATCCATTAAAAGGGAGAATCTTAATAATACATGCTCTGAAAAATTACCGTATAAATGGCAATAAAATTCCATTTAGCGCAAATGACATGCTGAAAACTTAAACCTGCTTTCTTTGATTTTTTTTCTATGTGAAATACAGTTTTCTTTTACACAAGAAACTTTATTTTGTAAAAGTTAAGTACTAAAAAGCGTTTTAATAATGAATTCCCATTGGAGTACATGTATGGTCACCTTTGATTTATACCATGTTTGCCTTGTAATGCATGCTTTTTTACATTTTGCTCCAAGTTTAAACTTAACAATACTATTGGAGACATGCTGTGTAGTAGAGAAATCTTCCCAACCATTTCTATTGATTGGAATGCTATGTTACAGGAACACAGTTTACCAAATATTTTCTAATAAGCGATAGTTGAAACTGGTCAATTTCATATTTGCACTGTCATGTGCATTAATTAATGATTTAAAATTGCCTATAATAGCAACTGAATTATTCATTTCTTTATCAAATTGCATTCGAGTGACATCGTTTTACATCTTCATAATTCAGAATACTTATATGTGATAATATAAACAGTTATAAATTGTACATATGTACCTTATTGGTTGGATACCAGTACTTCGACGACACTTGATTTGTGAGGAATCCTCGTATTCGTGTAACAAAATGTTGTTTTGAAAGATTTAGTTTAAATAGCAAACACAATTTCTGTTGATTATGATGAGAGGGAAACACATCATATTCCAACTTCTAGTGTTGTAATATGTCGCTTGCCGAAGATTTGAAATCCTTCGTTTTGTTATCAGTTTTTAGATATGCTCGTGCATTTCTTAATTCATTTCAAACATCTCCACCACAAATTAGTTTTTGGAATTCTGACTTTTGTGGAAGACAACAAGCTAACCTCAGAATGAGGTAAAATCCATAAAACATAAGGGCTAGCTATGAATAACACATATAATCAATTTCCAATCAACCAAGGAATCCGCGATTTATATATGTCATCATATGTGCACAAACTTGTCTAAATATACGGTTATTAGAAAGCCTTTTCACAAAAAAGGGAGAGTCTGCTATGGTTCGACACTTGTATTGAAAAGGGACTGAGGGTAAAACATGCATGATGAGTTTACTGGTCTTCTGTACCATCTTATTCTCAAGTAAAATATCGTGGTTTGAGGGGGTGGGGTTATAACGCGACAGAGAAACTTAAGAAGATGATGCTCGGTCTAAAGACAAAGTTGCAACCACTGTCGATGGTATGTGTCATAAATTCACAGATCTGATATACTTGCTGAGCGAATTAAAGTAAGAAATTGTCCATGCATTATCCTTTTCCAGATATTGCTTGGTCGCAAAAGGATGCACAAACTTACAGACTGTTGGGTAAAAAAATACCAAAGAGTACATGTTGCATTCTCATGAACGAAAAAAAGGTCCATGGGCCTGTTTCATCAAAACATTTAAGTCGTACTTTTGACTTACCTACGACTTACGACAAGTTTAGGGTAAGAAAAGTGTATCGCCATTCTATCAAAAGCTGGGTTATGCGATTGTTGTTTTAAGCAAGTTTTAAGACATTGGTAAGTCAAAAGTACGACTTAAATGTTTTGATGAAACAGGCCCCAGAGTCCTAGGTACGTTGGTATGGAATCCCAAGGGCCAAGGAAATTATTCAATGTTTTACAGACAAGTTTCAGTATTCAATGTTTTGGGACAATTGGGGTTGCAATAAAATATTTTGTTGGACATATTACCCAAGAAAGGTACAATTAATGAAGCATACTATGCCAAGTTGCTAGACAATCTGAAGCAGACCATACGTGAGAAACGTAGCGGCAAACGCTCAAAATGTGACCGCTGCTTGCAACTGAAAATTACATTAGTACACAATTGCCAAAGTACAATGGATGCTGTCGAGAAAAATGGGTATCAATTTAGATCACACCCTTCCTATCCACATGACCTTGCTGCTATCGACTTCTTTCCTAAAAAGGACACGAATGGTTGCAATTTTAAGTCTCATGAAAGAAGTTATTGATGCAGTTTAGCTGTGGTTCTTTGGAAAGTTCTCGGACTTCTTTACTTCTAGACTGATGTCACTTGACCACCTTTAACGTTGATTAATTTGAGTTTAACTTCTTTTTCAGCTGCTATGGTCATATCGTTTGGTCAAAGCGCATAGGCCTGGATGGAAAGTATTTCAAGAGAAAAGATGTCGATCTAAACATAAAAAGTTAGGTCAGTTATTAATTGATCCATGCTCGTATTTGAGCATTTAGGCAGATTACATAATATACATATTATTGTATTGTATTATATGTCATGTCAATTAACAGTGAAGAAGCCATTTTTAGCGTGGCAAAAGTGTTGATATTGGTGTTTTGTATTAAACATATCAACCCCACAAAAAGAGCTTAAACGCTTTATGACCAAAATAAGCCTTAATGTCTTTATCCCCTCTATAACACCTATTATCCAAAGCGTCCCTTGTCCACGTAAGACTTAAAACCTTCATCCAAAAAGATACCACTGATGTACTCCAATGTGGACTCATTATCAAAGAATCGGGTACAGGGTTTCTGTCAAAGAGGGAAAATGCTTATCTCTCATACAAAATAATCAATTTGGATTTTCTTCAGTACTTAATTTATAGTCCGTCTGATGAAATCAAATAAGGGGGCTATTTAAGGAGTTCGCTGCACCCCCCTAGGTACCAATGTTGTTATATACCATTTTAAAGCTACAAATATGCTGGGTACGATGCACAATGTTGTCAAGTTGTAAACCTGTGCAGATCCTGTGTAAACACACATATATGTGGGTGGGGTAAGACAACACATAAATAAGTTGAAATACATTTGTCAAATAGAAATAGTTTTTAACCCAATCACTTAGGAATGCATTCTTTCAAATTCATAAAATCACAATCAAATAAACCAGAAGAGATGTAAAAAACACATTTCAATCAATTATACGCAGAAATAATGCTCACACATCTCTTCAATTTGCATATGGTTGGTGGGGTAATTTATACACAGTAAAATACTTAGCCACAGAAACAAATAATCACCTTATTGTTCCATGAAACGTTTGCACAACCGTTTTTAGATTGAATACAACTTATTTAGATCTTAGTACAACATCCCTAACCAATATCTAATCAGATATAAACAAGACACAGTTCTAGGCTACTCTTGAAAATGCCCCTCTTTCCCTGTGTCTTATAACATAGTCCATCAAATTATTTCAAATAAACGGGCTTTTTAAGGAGATCGTTTCACCTTTATGCCTTGATGTACCAATGTTGTTATATACCATTTTAAAGCTTAAAATGTGCCAAATACGATGCATGATGTTGTTAAGTTGTAAACCTGTGCAGGTCCCGTATAAACACACACATATGTGGGTGGGGTAAGATAACAAATGAATTATTAGAAATACAATTGCCAACTAGAAATCGTCTAAAACCCAATCACGTAGGAATGTACTCATTCGAATTCATCTAATTACTCTCAGATAAACCAGGAGAGATATACAAAACACATTTCAATCAATTATATGCAGAAATAATGCTCAGATATCCCGTCCATTTGCATATGGTATATGGGGTGTTATATTAACAGTTATATACTATATACCACACAAACAAATAATCGCATTATTGTTCTTTGAAACGACTTAACAGCCGTTTACAGATTGAATACAACTTATTTGGATCTTAGTAAAACACATTCCCTCTATGTCTTAACAAATATATATATGACACAGTTATAGACTACACTTCAAAATGTCCCCACACCCCCTATATCTTACAACATAGTCCATTAGATGATATCACACAAGGGAGTTATTGAAGGAGTTGCTACTTCTGACCCCGATGTACCAATGCTGTTATATACCATTTTAAAGCTTGAAATATGCTGGATACGATACACGATGTTGTCAAGTTGTAAACCGGTGCAGGTCCCTTGTAAACACACAAATATGTGGGTGGGGTAAGATAAAAAAATGAAATGCAATTGTCAAATATAAATCGTCTGAAACCCACCCTTATATAAACGTTCTTACTCAAATACATGTCATTATGATTGAAATGACCAGAAGCGATATGCAAAAAAAAAAAACATTTAAATATATTATAAGCAAAAATAATTCCAGGTAGTTAATTAATTTACATATGGTTGCTAGAGTATTGTTATACAAAGTAAAAAAAACGTAGCCACACAAACAAATACTCGTATTTTTGTTTCTTGAAACGTTTGTACAGCCGTTTATAGTGTAAACACAACGTATTTGGACCTTGGTACAACATATTCACCCAATCTAACAGATATAAACAAGACATAGTTCTAGGCTGCTATCAAATGCCTCCTCTTTCTCTCTAGCTTACAATAATCTCAGCTTTAACTATCCATAGTCAGATAGCAAAAATCATTTTGTATGGGTCACCAATCCTTACAAGAGCATCCATTGAATATATTTTAGCATTCTTTGATATAAGAGATATATTGAATGGTGAATCCAAAAGATTTCATTGGGGTATCATTGGTCAACACACTAATAATATGATAGCGTCCATGATGGTGGCCAACAGTAGATATACACTCGGAATAGATACATAGAACATTCATTTTGATTCTGAATTGATCTGGAAAATGAATACAAATAATTTTGAGGACAGTGAAGATTCACACAAAGATGTATTTGTAAACTTGAAATTACTAATACAGCCCCGTTGATGGTTAATAAAGGGACGTAACTAATTTCTGAATGACCCTTTGGGAGTAAAATACATTCAAGTGCTTAGGAAAAATTCCCTTTTGGAGAATCGTTTTGTTAAGTTCAAATTTCCACTTTATCAAATTATTATGTACATCTACATGTTGATCTTTATCTATTTTTATAAATTTACAAAAAATGAGGGGCACAATCCAGCTATTGTAATCAAATGGGCCTTCTATGCCCTTATCGAAGATGTTGCAATTTAACTCTTTTGATATTGCACTTTTGAATTAATCAGACCATTGCATCAAGAGTTTACTGTCCTCGAAAAATTGCTAAAATGCTTTTTTGTCTAAGTTAATATCTATATGTTATATTTTTACCCAACCTCGGAGACCTATACATGCTACAACTTGTGTTTAACCTCTATTACAAAATCTTAAAATTTAATTGGTATTAAAGCTGACCGAATGCTGTCATTTCATTGATTCTCGTCACTTATTGGTGGAAGATTCAACCAGAACGGTCCTTAAAAGAGAGCGCTTATCTGATTGTACGGATCGGTGTAACGTTTCGCATGCTTTTTCGTCTGTAAATACATAAGATTAGCAGCTATCTATTGACAGGGGACGGAATGGTGTGAGTTACCTGGGTCTTCGATGATGGTTTTGACCAATCTTTAACAAAGTTGGCAAGACGATGTTGATCAAACGACATAGGGCATATACGAGTAAGGGATGTTTTATTATATTGAAACTCCATGTAAGCATACACCACTGTCGTGTGTCGTGGTCTCTCTTGTCATTAATTTATATCATATAATGTCTGATGTATATCAAAATTCATTTGATTTGGAATTCTGAAGGACGGGATTTCAGCAAGACAAAAATGCACAACTGGACAAAACGTGAAAACGCTAGGTTACTGATTTGTCACAAAATTGAGGATGGCTTGGGCATTGCGCATAGATCTTAATTTCATTGGTTTTTTATAGTTTGTCTTTATTTATCTTCATTTTTAAAATTATATGTGTTATTTTATGTCTATTGCAGTTAAATATCTTAAGTCGTATACTTTTGGATCCTCTTTTTATTTTGGTCATTCACATTTTGCTACATCAATCTTGTGTACCAAAACTAGTTTGTCCTATACTTTAACGATATAATTGTAACAAACACTTATAATTTTATGCAAGATCTTTGTAATAAAAGTCTTCTTTCTTAAGCTTTCCATGGACATTCACATTGATTTCCAGTGATGCTAATAATTATGTGTCGTCGAAATTAGGATTCACAATATAAAAAAAACTAGCTTTAACAAGTATCACAGTGAAAGAAGTAATTTTAGTTGAAAAGTTTTGAAGGCGAATTGATCAGTATATATAAATATACTTTGATAATTCCTTATTTAATGGTGGAAGGGGTACCTATTGTAGAAATATTATAATGATTACATTTGTAAATTTCATTTTATAACGCAATGGCTTTCGTAATGAATTTGACGTTAAGCCATACGTTCAAAATATGGTTTTGTACACTAGTAGCCATCACATTTCATCTGTTCCATCGAGTTTGGTAACTACTTTGGATATATTTTTCTGGGAGTTTAGGTCCAAATCGGAAAATAAATCCCAAATACATCCCCACTCAATTAATGAATATATCGGCATTTTTTTCTCATCAACGACAACGAATAAATTCTTATAATATATAAAACCTTGATAAGCATTGTATCATCCATATTGTTTAAGACGTATTCTCATTTTTTGCATTAAGGACCGACAAATCTCGAATTGATTTCGTTTGAATGAGCAAAACTGATGTTTCAGATTTCATTTTACCGCACAATTTACGAATAAAAACTAACTATGAAATCATGTTACAATTAGCTTAATAGCTATAACTTGGCTTAGGCCTATGGTTATCATAAGCACTGCAGCAATCACGACTATAAGCTGTCATTGTGCGATTATGTGCACCGATAGCACACCTTTGGTGTGATCACCACAAAAAGAATGTATAATAATTTTTTTATCATTATCTAATCGTTATTAGATTGAGATTGATAATCCCAATTCTTGAGTGAACAGTCCCAATGAGCACCCATATTTCTCCAAGATAAGACAATATCTTCATTTTCAAACAGTTGTGATAAAGTTTCTTAAACAGAAGTATTTACAAGTGTATCTTATATACCGCACAGTCTAATTTGTAGCTTTTATGCATGTTTTAGTTTACCCCAATTTAGGATAAAAAGTCGCTATTTTTCCCAACTCCACTGGCCCACCTATATCCCAAACAAAAATTGTAGCAAGACCCCTGGGCCCAGACATCACTTTCTTATTCATTAGAATTTAGCTTAGTTAATTTCTGAATTCTTAAATTCGAATCGTGAAGAAAGTTGTATCCACTTTTAAGAAATCGTGTATCCGTCGTAGCCTTTTTCTTGGTGAAATCGATTGAAATGGGTTTTGTATATGGCTTCTGGTTTTTTTCAACCAAAATGCCATGCATTTGAGTGAGAATATTTCTAAAAGGATGGGTTTAAGACAATTTATATTTGACAATTGCATTTCATTCTCACATATGTGTGTGTTTACACGGGACCTGCATATGTTTACAACTTGACAACATCGTGCATCGTATCCAGCATATTTCAAGCTTTAAAATGGTATATAACAGCATTGGTACATCGGGGTGGGATGTAGTAACTCCTTCAATAGTCCCCTTGTGTGGTATCATCTGCTTGACTATGTTGTAAGTTACGGGCGTGTTCAAGTGCAGTTTTAAACTGTGTTTTCTATATATCTGTTAAGATATAGGGTGGCGGTATTTGATTAAGACCTAAATAAGTTGTATTTAATCTGTAAACGATTGTACAAACGTTTCACAGAACAATAATATTTGTTTGTGTGGCTATACATGTATTACTGTTTGTAAAACACCACACCCATCATATGCAAATTGACGAATTTACTCAGCTTAGAATCAATTGAAACGTATTCTGTATATCCCATCTGGTTTATGTGATGATGATTTTATTTATTTGAGTGAGCACACTCCTAAGCGGTTGGGTTTCAGAAAATTATCATTTGGTAAGTGTATTTCAAGTAATGTATTTGTTGTCTTACCCCACCCACATATGTGTTTGTTTACATGGGACCAGCACAAGTTTACAACTTGACAACATCGTGCATCGTATCTAGCACATTTCAAGCTTTAAAATGGTTTATAACAACCTTGGTACATCATGGGTAAGGGGTGCAGAGAATTCCTTAAATAGCGCCTTTATTTAATATCATCTGACGGACTATAAAACAAGATACAGGGAAAGAGGAGGCATTTTAAAGATCTGCATAGAACTGTGTCTTGTTTATATCTGTTAAGATTTTGGGTGAAGATGTTTTACTCAGATCAAATAAGTTGTATTTAAACTATAAATGGTTGTACAAACGTTTCATGGAACAATAATGTGATTATTTCTTTGTGTGGCTAAGTATTTTACTGTGTATGAATTACCCCATCCACCATATGCAAATTGACGAGATATTGGAGCATTATTTCTGCGTATAATCGATTGAAATGTGTTTTGTATATCTCTTCTGGTTTATTTGGTAGTAACTTTATTAATTCGAATGAGTACATTCCTAGATAATTGGGTTTAAGTATATCTTTATTTGAAAAATGTATTTCAAACATTTTTATTTGTTATCTTACCCCACCCACGCATTTGTATGTTTACACGGGGCCTGCACAGGTTTACAACTTGACAACATCGTGCATCGTATCCAGCACATGTCAAGCTTTAAAATGGTGTATAACAACCTTGGTACCTCGGGGGGTGCAGCGAAATTATTTTTTACCTGGGTCATCAGACGGACTATAGCCTGGGTTCAGTCGTCAATATACAATTTGGTCAATAAGATAGCGCATAAAAAATCAATACCCGTTAGATATCGCCACGGCATCCGTTTTTGATCGTGTTGATATTGACGCCTGGGGACAAGCACGGTATTTTCCAATGATAAGCCGATAAACCGATTGATCTATTTTTAGACGTATAACCTATTTAAAGCCTGTCGTTTTAAAACGAGGCTCGATACTATAATGGAATGAATTACGTTTGAAATATTGAGAGATAATTAAATTTCTGCAAATTCTAGCATTTTCTCATTATTTTCCAAGAATGTTTCCAATGTGCTTCTTTAGTTTTGGTTGTCAAAATCACATATTCATTGTCAGGTAAAATTTGGTTTTGCACGGATGAATAGATTTTTAAGAATGCAATTGGGGGACAATGGTTTTTATGTGAGCCATGGCAAATCCAATGCGGATAGATTAACCATTCCCAACAGGGTGGATAATCACGTGACCGGGAAGGATACACTGTATTAGAAAATGGCGGCTTAAACTCCCGCCTGGGATCAGTTTTCAGGTAATTATTCATGTTTTACCAATTTTCTCTTGAAGAGACATAGCCTATCATATGCGCATTTTCATTATTCGAGCTCCGCCACCAATGACTACACACAAAAACATGCATATTTGTCAAACATCGTGGCAGTTTGCGTCCACTCGCAACCGTCCACATGTTTTTGGGTGGATACAACGGACGAGTTCAAGCCTATTTTGGACTAAATTACCTTTAAATGCCATATACTTCAACAAATTCCGTATGAAATCGTAGGCTTTTGTCAAACACACTCAGTGGCTAAGTAAAAACTACAAGGAATAATGCCTTTTCTAAAAATCAAGGTTTTGGCTGATGGATACCTCGCATCATTCATCTTGTTTGGGATACATCGTACTCTGGCATAATATACGTTTCATATGGAATGCACAATTGAGCTCTAGATAGTAAATACAGCGAAAACAACTTTGTATTGTATGTCAATAATAAATAATTGAATTATCTCTCTGTAATGACGTAAATCGAGCACACAAATATATTAATTTTTCTGTCAATCCAGCATAGTCTTATGTTGAAATCACTTTCAAAATAAAGTTCAATTCAATTTTATAGCGGAGTACCCACCCTTTTTATTCTACTGAGACTTGAATTTTCCGTTGGAAGAAAATAAAATAAAAACAATTCTTGTTGATACTTTCCAACCGAATTTGTGACATGGAATATTATGTTTTTGTGGAATTTACAATTGAATAGATATGTTGGTATTTAGAAATTTATGCAAGAAAACGTGTTTTCCCAGTTTTTGTCTTGCTCCAAAGCAGGAAGAGGGTGGACTCGTAACCACAAACCAATACCCGTCATCAAGTTTGTGGCTACGATATCGCAGCTACTGTCATTTCGCCTACAAATCAGTTTTGGTCACTCTATATTTCGATTTTAGGGCGAAAGATTAATCAATATTACACTGTTTAAACTAAATTAAAGTTAAATTATTTCAATAGTATTTGAAAACGAAACCACTCGTTCATCGTAATTCCAACCAAGTAGACCAAGTAGATCGATAAACCATATCCTGAGGTGGGTGGGGTAAGATTTAAATATTTCGATTGACAGCTACAAGAAAAACTCGCAAATGAAGGCCGTCATCGCTGATATGAGATGTAAAAGTTATCAATGTGTAGGGATTTTATCAGTGAATAGATAAATTAACTATCGCTTTCATGGAAAAGTACATTAGCTTTCAAAATTCGATATTTCATTTGTCAACTACAAACGGCTAAAACAAGGTATTTGGCACACAAGTGTATCACTAGGTTAACCCACCCTTCTAGCTTTCTTGGCATGAAATAAGATTCCAATATCAAGAATTCATTACTTGAATCATTAAAATTTATGTATGAATGGCCATTAGTGAAAAGAATCTAAGCTTGTGTTAAAATACAAAATTGATCTGAATTTTTCAATCAGATACTTGGCTGCATTTTTATTTGTGTAGTGTCCGTATCACTTTACAGTGCAATAAAAAGTCCTGAGCTTATGTTAACATGAAACAGATTATTTCATTTAGGCTATCATATTGAAAGCTGTAATATTCAGACTATTGAAGCTTTGTTGTAAATGGATCCTTAGAAAAATCACCATTGTAACAATTTGTTACGGACACTAAATAGTCAAGCTTTGGTCTATAAATGTCCGGTTTTCTGAGACACAACTCTAAAAATATGGGTACAATAGACTACCAAAATTTACCGTAGGAACTGTTTTATCAAATCAAAATAAAGTTCTTTGGAAATAATCAAATATAATTCATCACATGTTGTTGAGACAGTATAACGCCCAAAAATGGCCATTTTGGTATGTGAATAGTGAAATAATTCAAAAAACGAAGCTACGTATCGTCCCAAAATTTGGTAGTCGATGAAAATAACTATTAATTACAAATCTTGGATCAAAAAGGTTGATTGCAAATGCTATAGTTTTTTTTTTTTTTTTTTTTGCTAAAGTGCATATAACATCATAAATTTTGAAAGTGGACAAATACCGTGTTTTAGCCGAAAGTTCATACAGGTTTTGATAATCTTGGTTATTATTTCATAGTAATGTAAAAAAAAAAGTCGGTGTAAATGCAAAACCTCGTATGTCGATTCTTGCAATTTTCAAATTTCAAGTAAAACCCTTCAGTTTCGGAAAAATTATTAAATTCTTTTTCATCCCCTCTAAAATTTTCCAAAAACGAGATACGAGGTTTTGCATTAACACCGACGAAATGTAGTTTTTAAGCCTTATGGGGTAGTGCTATGTAAATCATGTTATTTCCAAATCAAACCCTTTGTTGTTGATACCCAGTAGAAACTGAATCAAATTGATTGGAAATTTCAATTGTGTACCAACAGCATAGGTTTTCAAAGGGTTTACATTATTCACTCTAATCTAAGCCTTTGCATTTCAGTATTTCTCCCACATGACCGGAACCCCGACTGACAGAGATAACTTATCTAAACGGATCAAACATGTCAAGGCCTAGATAGATCCTACAACAACAGTAAACAATGGAAAAAGACAAGTTTTGCACTATTTTTCAAACCTTCGCTTGGCTCTAATGATCTGGTTCCACAAACGTGCTAGAATTCCAGGGTCAATCTCTTTTCTAGATGAGTCGGGATATTTTAGTTAGTGGGTAACTGCGGATACCATCAATTCAACGAAAGTAGGTTCAAACCCTGGCTCTGCCAATATCCTTGCTAACATTTGACAAAATTTATATCTTCATCACCAAATGGGATGAACAGGTGGTTGTTCAGATTGTATTTTCATTGTGTTAATTGTTGGTACGGGTTCAAGAAATACTAGAAACACATGGTTAGGTGAACAAGTCACACTATATGACTGGAAAAAATGTTGAACGCAGCCGCTGTACTAAAGTTTCATTGAATCACTGACTATTTTTGGTCCAATAGTATTATAAATTTTATATTTGCCGAACAGTGTTTGATTCAAATTGTATGCCGTGTTTGTAATAAAGAAAGAATTGCAGAGAACACGCTGTTAGGTGCTGCAAGTTTTGAAATAAAAATGACCATTTCCCAAACAAGACCCAGTTTTGATGTCCCTACTATTTAGGCTTGCGAAAACATTGCGACCAAAGAAGAAAATTCTAATAGCATTTTCTCTCTTTTCCTCGATACTGTTTGGCAAGACCATTGAGATTTTTTTTTCTTTTGGCATGAAAGGCTGTCAGATGGCTAGGATTGGTTGTTTTAGTATAATTGTATTGAGTGTAAAAATTAAACCAGGGAACACATTGTAAGATGACAAGCTAATGCAACCCTAACTCCATGAAAGCAGACTTTATCTACAAAACAAACTTGATTTGTTGTATCTGTATTTCCAGGGAATGACTGAATTGGACCATTAACAAAACAGCTGAACACAAAATCAGGATGTTTTACTGGTGTTTTCATCTGTGGAACATAGGTTGAAGGAACTTATTTTTAAACGTGAGGCAAAGAGAGGGGAAAAAGATGGCAATGATGATGTAGGCTACTGCTGCTGAGGAAGGCTGGTTAGGATACAAAGACGTTGATTGCTATAGATCGGGCATCAGTGATTGGCAAACTAAACCCTTTCCAAAACAAGATCTTGTTTTGATGTCTGTAATAGAAGAGGTTTGGGAAAACTTTGAGATAATAGAAGAAAATGCTGATAATCTGCATTTTCTCCTGTTGCCTCATTATTTTCTGTTGTTGTGTTCACAGATCCTGTCTTAATTTACACAAATTTTGTCATCTGAAGCCCCTTTCTAATTGGAAAACCCTGAAATTTTGCTGTTTGGGAAAGGGTTTATGGAATAAGTGTTTTGAATTGGAAGATGGCTATGTTTAAAAATAAAGTAGTTTTAATCTGACTATCTGACTCTTTCTATATTAAACGTTATAGATGAAACTGTTTATGCACCCTTTTCCAAATCGATGCTTTCAAAGGCTTTTTTCTTGAATACCCAACTGGTCAATGGTTCCTCCTTTTCCCACTGCGGTATTTCTGATGATATTTTAGACTCTATTTGACATATTTCTATGGAAAATCTGTAGTAAAATTTAACCAATTGCCACACAATGACTCTTTTTGACTCCCTACTAAAAGATAATGGCTTTAAAAACATTGTGGGAAATGAAGAAAATTCCAGTGACAAGCAAATAAAGCATTTACCACAATGTTTTCTACACAGAACGACCAAAATTATGTCAAATTTCATTCATTCATTAATATTGTTGCCTGCAATATCTTTGGATTTGGATCAGTCCAACTTTTGCCGTTTGACAATGGCTTAACTCTTTCCCACACAAAACCTTGTTTTGACTACCCAATAGAAAATGCTTGGGAAAACATTTGGACAAAAGAAGAAAATGCTGATATTCAGCACATTCAGCATTTTCTCCTTTTTCCTCAATATTTCCAGGCTACATTGCATACAAATTCTATATTTATCAACATCCATTTTGTGGACTGCATCAGAATATTTGAAATAAGACCACCCCAAACGTTTGCTGTTTGGTAAAAGGTTAAGTCAACAAAGAAATCATCCTGTGACTGGAGCTGCTATTTTTATATTCAAGTCGCCACGCTGTCGTTCCGGCTGTCTGTCCATACTTCCATCCGTCCGTCAGTCATTTACCCCTTTCACCGTTTTATTTTCTACCATATCAAATGAAGATTTCATATTATACTCCATGTGTGCATTATTGTCATCAACCATTTTCAACTTTGACCAGTCTAGCTGAAAGGATTAATCCAAGACTACATCATGATACTTTGCAATTGATGACCCACAAGATAAAGGATTATGAATATAAGTTATGATAGCATTGTGAAAAAATGAAGAAATTGCCTGTAACAAGCAAGCAATAATTTCATCTTCCACAATGATATTTTCAATCAAGAAATTTTTGAAAGATCAAAACATAAAATATTATTCACTTGAAATTGTCGTCTGCAACATCTTTGAATTTGGACCAAACTAAAATTTTGTTGTTTTACAAAGGGTAAAATAATATCACATTGTACAAATGGCAATACTTTATTCTATATAAGAATACCAAGTAGTATCAGATTCACAACGATTGAACAACTTTAAAAGCTGTAGATCTGGTCATGGCAAGACTTGGAACCATTATCCATGAAAACAACTTGAAGCTTGACTGTGGTCTTCATCATCATGTATGACGGGGGCGTAGCCAGGAATTTTGTTATGTTGACAGAAGCCCAAGGTGTAGATCTATAGTCTAGTCCATTTGACGCATTTTGACGCCCCAAAACAGAAAAGCTTCTGAAAATATTGTGGAAAATGCTGAAATTTCCTCATTCCCACTAATGGTTTCTACCCAGGAAGACCACAAATATAAAATTACGTTCACTTAAAATTGTCATCTGTATTAACATGATTGATTTTGGAAGAGTCAAAATTATTGTAATATGTTACATTGTATTATGGATTGTAGGGGTTCCGGGGCATCTAGTGTTCTGTTTCCACAAATTGTCTTGGAATGGGCACACTTTAAAGAATAATTATGTTGAAGCCTAGGCTTCCACGCCTCCGCCTAGATACACATCAGTATGAAACATCACTAAATCAACACCATCCATATTTACAGAGTTCAAACATGTATAAAAATGTTCAGAATGACAGATGTGACCGAAATATTTTGACACTTCTTTTATGCCATTTTATCATGTTTATGAAGTCTTCAGCTTCAGTCATGCATTCATATTGATATATTTCTGGCATGTGGCCCTCCATGAATTCAGACATGTCCGCTCTTCCTAGGAATTCACCTGGACCAAGAATCATACTGATCTACCTGCTATGTTAAAGTGTCTTGCTAGAGAAGATTAACACCACCTGAAAAATACATACAAGATTTATTCAAACAAACAGCATTGTAAGGATGATATTAATGAATATAACCATTTCCCAAACAATTAATAATACAAGTAAAATGTTGACGCAACAAAACCTTAAACCTCCAGTAAATGTCGAAGAGAAGGGAGAAAGAAATTAACATCATCTTCCTTTTCCTCAATATTTACAAGTTTTGTGCATATTTTATACAAATCCCTTCCTTTTAGTTTTAAACACAAATTTGTAAACTACAGCATCTTTAAAACTAGATAATACTTAAACTTTGTCATTTGGGAAAGGATTAAAAAGTTTTCTGGTAGAAAACGTTATGGGAAATGAAAACATGTCTTGTCACAAGCAATGTCTTCATTTTCCACAATGTTTTTCTAAGGCTTTATCTTCCGATGAGTAAAAAAGAGTTAACCTGTGGGAAAGAATTAATATTTAATTTGTCTGTTAAATTTCTTCACAATTCAACAAGGTTTTCTTTTTTTTTTTTTTTTTTTTTTTTTAGCTTCTTTCAATTATCGTCCTTACCATAACCTCTGGCGATTGATTATGCATTCATGCAGACTATACCACTTCATCCATAGAGGGAACACAATCAAGCCATGCATACATGTAGCTAACTTTCACAAGATTACAAGATCGAAAATTCCCCATATCTAGGCATACAATACAAAATTGTTTTCGCTGTATTTACTCTAGAGCTCAATTGTACATTCCATATGAAACGCATATTATGCCAGAGTACGATGTATCCCAAACAAGATGAATGATGCGAGGTATCCATCAGCCAAAACCTTGATTTTTAGAAAAGGCATTATTCCTTGTAGTTTTTACTTAGCCACTGAGTGTGTTTGACAAAAGCCTACGATTTCATTCGGAATTTGTTGAAGTATATGGCATTTAAAGGTAATTTAGTCCAAAATAGGCTTGAACTCGTCCGTTGTATCCACCCAAAAACATGTGGCAGGTTGAGAGTGGACGCAAACTGCCACGATGTTTGACAAATATGCATGTTTTTGTGTGTAGTCATTGGTGGCGGAGCTCGAATAATGAAAATGCGCATATGATAGGCTATGTCTCTTCAAGAGAAAATTGGTAAAACATGAATAATTACCTGAAAACTGATCCCAGGCGGGAGTTTAAGCCGCCATTTTCTAATACAGTGTATCCTTCCCGGTCACGTGATTATCCACCCTGAAACTGCATATATTTTTTCTGTAACAATTACAAAAAAAGTTTTTAAGGAACAATCACGACTTTTGTTTGGTTTATATCGACACAAAATGATTGTTTTAAAGCTCAACAGTGAACTACCCTAAAGCTTGGATGGAACCCTTGCAAACGATTTTTATTCTGTCTTCTTCTTTTCCTTTTTATTTATTTTCTTTTATTCGAACATAAATTCGTTTAACTATTAAATTCCTTCAAACTTACAACAGTAGGAGAAATTAATGTTGTTTGAAATTCTATTATACATGAAAAACAATGAAAAATGTTATGTTCCATTTCTTACTATTGTCTGATACAAAATGTAAAAAAAAAATGGTCGAGAGAAAAATGAAAAATTATTATGACGCAATTTGACAAATAGTTAATAAATATTTCGAGAAATGGGTGTTTTTTATGTAAAAACTAACTCATCAATGGGCCATTTAAACTATTTAATCATTTCCCGAACATGACCTTTTCAATAGAAAATGCTGGGAAGATATTTCGATACTAACAGTTTTCTCCTTTTGTTTGAGTATTTTCTTGCATTATTTTAAACAAATCCTACCTTTATCATTACAAATTTTGTCGCCTGCAAGCATCTTCTAAAATGGGAGTCTAAATTGCGGTCGTTTGTTAAGGTGTAAATTGGTGGATAAGATAACAGACTGATAAGAAGAGGTGTTATATGTGTTATTGTCTACTGTAAGTGTGTCACACTAACCCATTCCCACATATTGACGCCTTTGACACCCGACATGATAAAGCTTTTTGAAAACATTGTGGACAATGAAGAAATTGCTTGTGGCACATAACTTCTTAATTTCTCGCAATTTTTTCTCCAAAAAGAAAAAAAGTTACATATCATTAAATGATTTACATGAAAATGTCGTCTGCAACATCTAGAATTTAGACAAGATTGAAACTTTGTTTTCTGGTTATTAGTCAGCCCTTCGACTGCTCCAATTTGAAAACGCTGCAAAACCAGAAACTGATGTTGATAAAGATGGCATTTGTACACAGAAAGAAAATATTGAGATGAAAGGAGAAAACTGATGGTAATATGAAGTTTCTGCTTTTTTTCTTCTTTTTTTTTAGATCACCCGTTTCCATTATGGTCTTTTTCGGGAAAGGGCAAACCCTTTCTCAAACAAGACCTGGTTTCAACGTGTTTAATTGAAAAGGCTTGTGGAAACATTAAAGCGAAAGAAGAAATGTTGATAAACAGCAATTTCCCCTTTTGCCTCAGTTTTTTCTCAGCTTCTTGGTTCACAAATCCTTTTCTGTTCAACATCCCTTTCGGCAGCATTCAAAATAAAGCGGTCAAAATGTTTGCCGTTTTTAAAAGGGTTAAGCGACCGACACCGTAGGATTTATAGCCAACCGTTTAACCCTTAGCAATAACAGTTTACCAAAAAAGATATAAAATCCAATAATTGCTGAATTGTGCAATATTTGTTAGCCTAATTAGAATTATCTTGAAAAAGACGGGTACCCGATTTCCATGAAGAAATACGGGTACCAGTCTAGTCCATGGGGATTTCTGTTACTAAATATAGCACTAGATAATTATCTGGACGAGTTACCGTTCGTGAAATTACCCCCAAAAATTGTGAAAAAAGCAGATGGCGCTTTTGCTTGACCCCAGACTGATCTTTGGACCGGAGAAAGTAAAGGAGGGAAAAATGATCAGTCTGGAACCCAGTCTAGACGGACTATTATGGGATTGGGCATTTATTACCATTTATACGGTAATTAGGACCGTTTTGGAAATATATATTTTCAAGTTATGTCATTAATTTACTTGTTGAATCATGTAGTTTTAATAAGAAGTTGAAATACATTTGAAAATACAATATTAAGTGCAGAAGATTTGCAGAAATGAAAAACATTTACATCATTTTTTGCATATTTGAGATTTTGGCGGCCATTTTGAAAATTAAAAAAAATGACAAAAAAGCCTATTGTAAGCATGACAACACTTTTAGATTAAATATACTCAATTTTCCTAAGAAATGATCTCATTTACATACAGAACATGATTACAAATTATAGGGCAGTGATATTTCGATATTTAGTCAAGTGGTCATTTTGCGGCGGCCATCTTGCAAAATCATTTGAAATGTCAAATATATCCTAAAATGTCGATAGTCAACACTTTGACTTTTATTACAAGGCATCTAATAAACACTTTAAAACAAATTCTAGCAATTATTCGCTGTGGAAATGATTTACAAATGCAAAGTAACTATAAACAAAGGCAATATCTATACTATTTTTCTCTTGTTTTACATATTCAAGGGGCATAATTCGTGCTAATTTTGGTGTGAAACTATCTTTTACTACTTAACGATATGAATTGATAAAATCTATAAGCATTTTGGTCATTTGCGCTTAAATTTGGGTTATTTTGGATCCCATAAACAAGTATTTTTTTTGTAATTCATGGGGAGATAATCAATCGTTCCGCATATGCTTATCCAGCACTTATATATCAAACAACAAGTTGCATTTGAAAGGGAATTCATCAAGCTTTACAATGATATAGGTGTCATAAAATCCCGGTAGGGGGGGACCTAGGGTGTAGCCAGCCCACGGACTAATCCGTGTTACGTGAGAGATGCTTGCTTCCAAAATCAAATTAGCTGCAACAATCATTAAAAATGCAAATGTTCTAAAAGCCTTGTTACTCGAGAGAAGTCGATCGTTAACGATTGCAAACGCGTGCAGAAAAATGCACTTGATAATTCGCGATATTATACAGAATATTTTTCGCACCTGTTTTAAGCGCTAAAACACACGCATGGTTACATTTGAAATGATTTTACCAAACATAAGTATTGCTTTGTTTTTGTGTGTGCCGTTGTTTGCATTCCGACCCATTTAACCAACTATCAAACGACACATTTTGGACTGGTCCAAATTCAAATATGTTGCAGACGAAAATTTCAAGTTAAGGAAATTTGAAATATTTTGGGTTTTTTTCGGTAGAGATCATTGTGGGAAATTTTCAACAATGTTTTCCAAAGCCTTCATCTTTTGGGGAGTCGAAAATAGTCAATGTGTGGTAATTGGTTACCAAATTGTCATGTTTTTTACTACATTGCATTTTGTTGTTTGATTGCAGAGGAAGCCACCCAAGTTGGTATTCAGATTACAATACACGATATGCATTCCGTCAGTGAGACAACAATGGTATGTACGAGTATAATAGATGTCACAGAGGACAGAATTATGCTGATGCCATTGATAAACCAGATAATCACATTCCAAATAGTATTATGTGTTACAATGTATCACTGGTGGTGAACTCGGCCAAAGCGTTGGACTTTTTTTCGCGATCATAGTATTCCGTCGGTGTTGTTATGAAATACCGTAACTACGGCTTCGATAAAGCCGAAGCCGTAGTTACGAGATTTTATAACAACACAGACGGTTTGTCAATACATATCGGTAAACCCGTTGTATTTTTAGAACAAATACTTTGTTACTAGAAATACTATCCAATCAGATCTTTAAACTCACATCGTCCGTTTAAAACCAGACCCTCGTATCTCATTATTTTCAAATTTTTCAGTAGAAGGGAAAAACGTTCGCAAATTTTTAATAAACGATATTTTAAGGTAATATTCCAATATGATTGGCTCTGATATAATTCTAAATCAGTAATATATCAGTTTTATCATTTTACATTTTATAAAGGGAGATTTGGTCAATTTTGCCTTTAGAATGAAAAACAGCTCTAAAATTCACAATTTTCCAATAGCTAAAACATCTGTTCTCGAGATAAGAGATTCTGGTTTTGGTGCAAACATACAATTTGTTACATTTCAAGACAGTAAGACTATCGCATATTGAGATACACGGTTATGGCTTGTGGATGTAAATGATTTTTTCAAACAAATATTGTACCAGAACATTGTATCTTGCTGTGCTAGGGTACGGTTTTCATGAAATGGACCAAAGTTGTTAAATATAGAATAGTAAAAACATTGCATATAGCTGTAAGATACTCTGGTTTTAAGTAAAACAAAACGCAAGACTAACATTTGTATTGCCACACACTCTTATATATCTATACATTAATATGGTATTTCTGAACTATGTAAACAGTAAAAAGAAAATGAGTCACAATAGAGTATCTACATTTAGCATCATCTGGTACACAAAATATTCCCATCTTATCACCCGACACAAAATTAAAGTATAGCATCTATATTCGATATAAATCCTTTAAATACATTTCTTAGTCAATGTCAGTGTCTTTTTCACTTTCTTCCATGTCTGGCTCTGGGAGCCTTTCTTAAACGTTCTGGTTGGATGGTAGTCCCTTGTAAAACTGATATTCCGTGGGAATAACACCTTGTTTGCACAAATGGACTAAGTCCATTTTCTTTGGACTTGAAATGTGTAGTTTCGTAAAGAGACGAAGGTGTTTCAGTACTCTTCTTACTCTTGGTAAAATTCTCGCTCTCTGAAAATCTGTATCGTTATCATGTTCATATTTGTACAGGCACATTTCTGACTTTTCTTTTACGAATCTCATCCACCTCATGCTGGTCCATCTAGCCCTTTCCCACTCTCTGCTTTGCTGGTCTTCGGGCTTTTGAATCTCATCGATTTAAAGTCTTTGAAGTCATAATATTTCAGGGAAATGACGTTGTATGGATTTTTCTTTCTCCACATTGTAATCACCGTTTCCTCTTGACTAGGCACGAATATCTTCGTTTTTTATTTTGCCAATTCAATAACACAGTGCATAGAATCGCATTTCATCTGGTAGTGTCCACTTTCAAGGAACTTATGGTTGATTATCTTGAGATGTGGAATTGTTGACAAGGAGTACAAAAGAGTTGTGGCCACGATCTAGTTTCGATTTTGTCCTATACACGCGTCTGAATACAGTATCACATGTTCCACCTCTTTATTAAGGCCAGCAAAATATAGTTTCAAGCGATTTGAAATTTCATTTGATCCACGTTTACCGTCTGTTCCCGACCATAGATAGCATAAAGCTTGTTTGTCACCTGCACTGTACACCGACAACTTGTAACCGCAGAATTTTCTCACACTAACCAATGAACATGGAGTGAAAAGAACCGACTGTAGAACGAATGTACATGTGTGTACTCTTTGTTAGTCACGCCCGAACATTTTTCTTCCAGTTTTCAGGTGTGGCTTTTCTTTTGCGAACAGTTCGCCTTTTGCTGGAGAAACGAATTTCGCTGATTTTTGGTGTTTCAACTGGCACTTTCCCCCGCAGTTTGTGCTTCTTCTGTGTTAGAATTGACGACCTTTTCTAGATTCAGAATAGGTCTCGCTGTATATATCTATCTGGATCTTTACTTTGGAAACAAGTGCCAAAATGCTCCATGACATTTGGGATAGATATGTACGCGATATTTATTCCACTGCTTCTTTCAATTTGGCTCAAAGTAGGCGTTATTACGATTTTCGGAAGCCAAAACAGTTCTTCGAAGTTGCATTCTTCTTTTGAGTTGTTGTGTTTGTTTTGGAGGAAACCAATATACTCTGCAGCATTTTCCACTAATTGAGAACAAATCGACTGTCTGAGCTGAGTAAACGACTCAGATTTGTGAGCCTAATGACAGGCTGCTTCAAACAAGCAGTTCCCTTGTGGAAACACTGAACACGACATAATCCTTGTTTATTCAAGTTATCATCTAGTCGGTCTTCATTTTCCGTAATCAGAGTGTTTCTGATAATTTCCTCTTGGAAACTTATCTGTATTTGCCTAGCAATTTCTTGCTCATCTCTGGCGATCTCATGATCAGTAACAGTTGACGTAGAGGTATGCTGGTCACATGAAATATCTGATGGTTTTGATTTTACTTTATCCACATCTTTCTAAATGCCTCATCTTTTTCTTTCTGCTTTTATGCACTGTCAGACAGATAAGAACAGTATTCTAAGTCAGAAGAATAAAGCACTTTAGACTTTGGGATATATGTTCCATCCTTGGAACTAGATAAGTAACTTTGTTCATTACATCGATTTAAAAGAACACATAGAGATATGTTATAATCATCATCATCATCATCAGAGCTTGAACTCGGTTTCATCCCCTTCATTAAGTGTTTCTGTGCTTTCCTTGTCGCACGTTTTGTACTTTGGGGAACATTTTTGGTAGCGCGTAAGTCGTCTAAAATTACAGTCACATTATCTTTCTTTTCACTATGGACTCTTGTATTGTCTTCTTTCAGAGAAGTTTTCTTAGAAACAGTTTTATTTCCATTTTGTTCGGGGATCTCAACATCAAGTACATCGTTTATATTTTCAGTCTCGAAAACACCATCACAAAGCTGTCAGTATTCCATATCGTCTGTGGATTATTATTCATTTTCTTTAATGTCTTTTAAATCATCTTCCTTTCAAAGAATTGTTGTAACCAAGTCATCCTAAAGCTGCACGTGCCTTTCTCCATCGAGATATATTTTGTCTTTGCTTATACTCTCAGCATCATTGTTAAACAGTGAAAAAGTTGGTTCTGCCTCAAGGATGTTCTGTTCAATTTGCAGTGTTATTTGAACAAGATCACTGTCTTCTTCCTCAAATCACATCTACAAATTAAAACAGCTTAAAGTCACATGTTTCTAAAACAATTAACAAAAATGTATTAGACGAAGGAAATAGCTTCTTAATATACAAGTTCTTAAAGTATTATATAACTTCTGACTAGCGATTTTCAAAAGAAATGAAACAAACTGCTTAGTACGTGTAATTAATACAATCTTGGATTATATCAAATAAGAATATTATTGACATTGTTGTAAAATTTATATGGCTCCGTATAAGATTTGTTTCCAAAAAAGAGAGGAAAAATGCTTTGTTACATGTATTTATTATATTAATAAAGGAAAGGTTAAAATATTGTACATAAGATTTACCTTAAAATTATGGATTCTTTATTGAAAAATGTATACCAAATTCCCTTTTCTGCAAAGTTCTGTTTTGACAATAGCATAACTGGTTCACTAAATGACTGTACAATACAGTTTTACTCGTTATTAAAATTATCTCATAAATTGTTTACATGCAATGACCCTATGTCGGTAATATTCATAGAAATTGTAGCTGTCATTTAATGGAGAAGGTCATAAAAATAAATTGATGTCATGCTACATCAATGCTGTGATACATTGTTATCAACACCAATTAGCTGTCCGCGGTGAGATATCCGGAATGAAAAACATATTATTTACAGATAAAATTGACTGGTTTGGAAAAAATCAGTTTCAATCACAGTATATGAAAAAGCCAAAGTCACCTATAGCTAAATGATATAGTATGGTCTGGACCATGTAAGATTAAAACTCTAACACACATATATTGTCGCTAGATACAATGTTCTGGTATGACATAGACGGGGAATAAATGTTTGACACGTGAAAACCATAACAGTGTATCACTATATGATACAATCTAGCTGGACATTTCCTTGAAAAAAATCCATAATCCATAAAAGCCATAATGCTGTATTCACAGTTGCCATCGTTAGGCAGAACAAATTGTTGCTAAAACTAAATAAAATAAACGTATCTGAAAATACGTTCTTCTTTTTCTAGAACTTGTGCTCAATCTTAGATACGAGGTTTGATCTTTGTTCAATATCTTAAAAAGTATTTAAGATAGAGGGCTGAAATTTCGGGAGGATATAGATCTAAGCATTATTCACCAAATAAAGCAAAAAAAGATTTTTCGAAAAAATACGAGATACTATGGTCTGGTTTTCAATAGACGACATTTAAACGCAAAATATCTGTACCCTGTTGTAGCGAAAAACGTCCTTCGCATTGGCCGAGTTCACCACCAATGGTTATCTACACCTTATGTTTTTGATACTCTTTTTATTAGGTCCATGGAATGAATCTTTGAGTTTCTACAACAGTGGTTATGTTCATCCTGAACAACAGCTATCGGTATCAGTCACGTACCAAATCGGCTTAGTTTTCGCCCTAGTTTTTGGACCATTGGAATTGCAGTATATTTGAAAATTTCGGCGCAATTTTTCATATAAACGCACTGCCGGTCAGATAATGTCACGGCTATGCATAGCCACGCCCCCGTTTCCTGTGCAGTTATGACAAATGATTTTATCTTTGGGAAAATGATGTAATTTTTGGGAAAATGATATAATTCCAGTAAGATCCGCTCGATAGTAGCTCCGGTCGGAGGCGTGGTTTGAAGAATGACAGTAGAAGCGTATGTTTTCATTGGTTGACGAACACTAAGTCAGATAGAGTCTGTATAGTAGATTCTACGCGACATAAACGTTCAAAGGCTGCGCCTTTTGAACGTTTATATCGCGTAAAATCTACTACTATGGGTCATAGATAGGGTCAATACATAGGGTCTATTTCAAACATGCATGCGTTAAAGACATGCGTGCACGTATAAAAGTGTATGTTCGATGCGTGTATGCATACATTTTAAGGGCGCACATACATTATTATGCGTGTACGCGCAAAATGTAATTTGCATGCATGCGTAAAAGTAATGCACGCTTATGCGTTTATACACGTGATGTGATAGGGCCTATTTTATACTTTCACGCTCGAAATATAACCCATTTGTTACGCCATATATCACTATGTAATTCGCCAACCATCACGATACAGAGTACTCTCTTAAGAACAGAGCACATTATCTCTACATTCCATTTCGATAGAATGAGCTCTGTTCTCGAGGGGTCATTTCACGTCTAATCTCGGGGCCTTGGCGGGATTTCAGTATCCAATCGTTGGCTATACACAACAAAACAATTTAAAAAGCTGATACAAACTTTCATTGGCAGACGCTTCAAATTACCGGCTTCAGCCAAAAATAGATGCGACGTAATGTATACGTAATCAAACAAGATCAAAATGAATGATTTTGATTCGATAATTCAAATGTTACCGACTTCAACCAAAAATAGAAGCGACGTAATGTATACGTAATGATCATGCAAGATAAAACTGAATGATTTTTGATTCGATAATTCAAATGATGTGCTATTATTAGATTATGACGACCAAATAGGCTATTGGCGTACTGAAAACTGCAGAGGTCATATTTGATGGTTTAATCAATAGACTTCGGCTTTGGAGAGTAGATACAGAGTAGTAAAACGGTTCTAAATCATGCCTGTTTTTTTTTGTAAATTGCTGCTCCATATTTTCTAAATAGGTCCCCGTGGAAATATTGTAATTTCTGGAGATTTGAGCTTCAGAAGGAAGTTATAGACCAAAACAAATCAATAGTCATTTCCCGTCTGTACCTAAAATCCACGCCTGTTATCTACAGGCCCGGGGAAATATATATGTTTGACTCTTAGCAAAATTGTCACTATTCGAAACAATTTCAATAAACAAGAATTATCAGATTTGTTGCAGTCAAAACTCGTTTGAAATTAGCCAAACGTTCATTTTTTTTTCATTTCCATTTGAAATATTACTACTGTTTATTCAAGATTAGACATCTAAATTAAACTTCAAGTTGGTATTTTTCAAACTTTTATTATCACCGTTTTTGTCGCCTGCAGCAGCTTTCAAATTGAATCACCCTAAAATTTTGTCGTTTGGGAAAGGGTTAAACAAAAAGACACTGTACGTAAGTACGGTTTATAATACATGTATGTACACGTACACATTGTTTTCTCATACGCCGCAACGCTAATCTGATAGAAAGCCAAGAAAAAAAAAACTGAGTTTTAAAATCGCAGAAATAAATTAGCAATAAGAGCCAGTTTTTGAAGGGGGTGTGTTATGAAATTAAACGTGTCGTATGTTAATTGTCTATCTTCATAGTAATTCCCTACCTATTTGTAAGGAATGTCGATATTATTTTAAGGTATTCCACCAATTATTAGATACCAAGCACTTAGTGCAACTCCAGGCTTCATCCATGACAACAGAAATTGACTATGGTATACCGTCAATAATGTCCCGACGTCATACATGGCAACAGAAATAGACGAGGGGAACCCTCGTCAATTTCCGTTGCCACCGATGACGACCGAAGTTGCAGGAACTATTTTGTATCTAGTAACCCATGGGATGCCTTTACACAACGTCCCTTGAAAGCCAGAAGTGGCTTTCAGCAGTTAAATTTTAACTGCTGATAGCCACTTCTGGCTGTCAAGGGACGACAATTGCCACAATGTATTTTCTTCTACAGGATTATTCTATCGACATGTTTCTGCGTCAGTGGTGGCGGGACGAGCGTCTAGACTTTACTACCAACAACACAGTGTTTGACAAACTCGAACTGGATCCTAAAAACATCGAGAATGTGTGGCAGCCTGATACGTACTTCGAGAACGAGAAACGAGCGATGATACATACAGTCACCACGACTAACAGACTGATGCATATATACAGGAATGGGACGGTTGTTTATAGTATGAGGTTAGTTTTAGGTTCTGTCATCCTAAAACAACTTTTCCAATGTCATGTATAACTTCGTCTAATAGTTTCGGTATGTAAGCATGAACTCTCCGTACTTAAGGTAGTCCATCCCTAATAAGATAAGCGTGACATCGGTATTATTCGAGCAACGTCGAAATCATTGAATTTCGGTGGTGGAACTTTCCATAGCCGAAAGTTTCCGACCGAACCCGAATAGGTTCGGATACGTAACGACGCCCCTCGAAAAAAGGCGATGTTTTAACCATTTTTAAATGGCCACATTACGGGTATTCTACCGGACCATCGCAGACTGTCATCATATTGCACGTAATATTTTTCATAATATAATATTTACTTAATTCTAAATGTCGACATAATGGTGCATGTACCCTACATTTAGTAGTCTAATTGCATTTACGAAAGTTTTAAACAGAACAGAGAGTTATATAAAGGTATAAATTGATAAAATGAATATGTTATCCATCTCTTTTTTATAATACAATGCAATAGGAAATGCATATCCAAGTTGCACGAAAGCTAAATTCTTTGCTATTTGCTCTGTTTTATTTTTTTCCAATCTTGCAGAGTGGCAATGACATTAAGCTGTACGATGTTACTACACAAATATCCGTTTGATAGTCAGAGATGCCCACTTATACTACAGAGCTGTGAGTATGGAAACATGTTGATAAAAACTCGGGTTACCTTTTCTCATACAACACGTTTAGGGTCCTCCGATCGAAAAGCTTCTTTTGATAACAAAATTGATATTGAAAAGGGTGGCGTTTGTGTACAAAATATCACGGAAAATATTGAGGCTTAAGGAGAAAATGCTGATCATCAGCATTTTCTTCTTTTGTCTCAAAATTTTCCTAAACCTTATAAATCATGGACGTCAAAACCGGACATAGTTTTAGAAAAGGTTGACTGATAGCGTTATTTCAGACCTTAATTGTCTACAATTATCTAGTAACCAATTTTAGTGTCCAATGGAAAATCATGATCCTATCCCATCTCTCCCGTTACACATATGTGCATTTTCCAGTGGGTGCTCCTTCAGAGTTGTTATATTCTCTCGTGATACTGCTAGTTAAACATAATCACATATCGCTTATCTTTCCAATGGGATGGAAAAACGAATTGTAAAATATTTACCCGTAGTATATTACTTGTTTTATTTGAAATGGTACTACTTTATGCAAGAGATGATCATATTTTGGTATTAAGATTACCAAATGACCCGGCACTGACCTTATGCAAAGCATAAATTAACGTTGAATAAATAATTCTTCGTTCACATTCGTTCATTGACGAGGTTATTCGGTTCTTTCCGGAAAGAAACGATCCTATAAAACCATTCATTTTAGCACCCTTGCTTAAATGCAACAATGCGTGATTAGGAAAAGGTCGTTGCCTTTCAATCTGGCGATTCGAGTTCAAATCCCTCTTTAGCCTCTTTTTCATTTTTTCCCTTCTTTTTTTCTATCATGATATTACATTGGTCTTGTGCAATATTACATTAATTTTGTTTATGTAAGAGGTCTGCGTATTTGGCCATTATTGCTAATAAATTAACGAACTCATGCGCACATAGAAAATCTAAAGAAAGAGACAATATTACATGGACCAGCATATCTACAGCTTTCCAATAGATCCGAGAGATGACACAGACTCCGAAGATGACAGGGATTGAACGCTGAATTGTTTTGAAATTTATTTTTGTTAGTATGAAATGAGAATAAAATACTTAAATTTTGAGGAAAAAATAACAACAAAACTAAAAAGCCACATTATTGCAATGAGATAGTTTAAAATGAAATTAAATACGTTTTAATAAAAGAATATATCTAGGTAAAAATCAAATGCAACTAGATCTATAATTCAAAATAGAAAAAAGGGAAAAAAGATTCCACGTGTGTCTCGAACCCACGGCCTTCAGCTTCGAAGAAACTCGCCTAACGTCAAAACATGAAATCAATCTGCAATGACGTCAGCGTAATTAAACTCTTTAATAAAAACATTATTCGTCTGTCATAAACGGATATACCCGAAGCTATTTTTATCACTTGTGACGTGTATAATTTATGCAAATAGAGGTTAAGCTGCGCAAGGTCAATTGGTAATCGTAATAAAATGTAAATATACACCAAGTAAATCGAACAATGATGACACTTACTTAAACATTATTTACAGTCGGTTACACGATGGACAACATCGACCTGTCATGGCGAGTAGTTAACCCGTTCACCATCAATAATGTAGAGATGCCACAGTTTGTCTTGTCCAGTGACGTCACTATATCTAAAGCTGTCAATAATCTACAGAGTAAGTATCTAGGTCATAATGGCAACACAATATTTTGTTAATGTGTGTGCCTTTGTATCCGATATTCTTTATTGCACAATTATCACTTTTCCAAAAGAATGAAGCAAGCCGCGTGAATGTAGGTCCAGTAAACGCAATAATAGATGTCAACTAGAAAGACCTGAAGGTCTTGAGTCGCTCCACAGGCCTGGAAATTTGTAAATATTTAATCCATTTTTTACTAGATTGTTCAAAACTTGTTAGAGAAAAAATGAAACTAAAACTAAATGTTTGCCATTTGGAAAAGGGTTAAAGGAACCGGCAAAAATTCCAGCTTAGGTGATGATACTAGCAATGACAGTTTTCATGATCTTAATTTATTGATCAATTACTCCTTTATATTCTATGTTCTTACCAGCTTCTTCCGTAATTGTAGTACTTGAAGCAAAAAAATTAAAACTAGATGACATTTGGGAAAGGGGATTAAATTCCAGCTTTGGATGATACTAGGAATGAAAACCTTCCTTCTTAATTTACTTTCAAGATAAAGGCTTTGAGTTTTAAAACAATCTAGAAAATGCTTGTGACAAGCAATTTCTGCATTTTATAAAATTATTTCTACCCCAAAAGACCAAAAATTGTAAAATTCTATTCATATGAAATTGTCGGTCATCTGCAAGCTCCCATTTAGACCTGCTTAAAATCTTGCCCTCTGGTAATGAGTAAAGTGTGAAATGGGTGCAAGGGTTACTGCTTGCAGTTTATTTATCTGGAGTGTAGGACAATTGCCCTACCTCATACTGCAAGCAGTAACCCTTCCACCCATTTCACACTTTACTCATTACCTAGCTGAGTTTATGCCATATAAATAAGAGTGTAGGACAAAACCCCACCAGGACAAAACCCCACCAGGACAAAACCCCCTCGGACAAAACCCCACCGGGACAAAACCCCATCAGGACAAAACCCCACCAGGACAAAACCCCACCAATGTATAAAATATAGTATAACAAATTTATGACATAGAAAAAAATATTTGGTAAGGAAAATATTTTTAAATAGGCCTATAAGAAATTTGATTATGTTTAACAATTTATTACTTTATAATTTAATTATTTATTTGAAACTTCAAAAAAAAAATGTGTATTGTCCAGCAAGATTAACCCGGGACATCTGCATATGTAATGACCCCACTTCGGCTTTGTTTAGTTAACACGCTCAACTAACGGACGGTGCGCACGAAAATTAAGTTGTCCCAGGTTAACCTTGCTGGACAATATTTATTGTATTTTAAAAGCATTGTTTTTATACTTATTTCCCATTTTGTGTTTATTGAAAAATCCAAATAAGGCAATTTTGCTTTAAAAATGGAATTAATTGTGGGAAAAGGAGAGGTTACTGGGAATGAAATGAAGCCAAATATTATCTTGACATCACATTTTTGTCACCTAAATAAGTCATTTGACATGCATTATATATAGTTCCCTTATCTACGAAATCAATTATCACCTATCATAATCAGGACAATAGGTGACATCAGAAGACTGAACACCTCAGAAGAAAGTAACACTTCTAATTTCAAATAAGTTTATTCCCATGAATCATGCTTGTTAATATTTATCAATGGCATTATTCAATTGAAACTTTTTTGTGGAAAAAATCATTTCATATTCATGATATTTAGTGATAACTCATTCATTATCAATTTATGATTTAGCAATAAATTCTTTTTTGTTCCAAAAACAAATTTTTAGGCTTCATAAAAAACTTCAAAAAATCATAAATCTAAGAATATTATGAAAATAAATCAATGATAATATATACCATGGAAAAAAACATAAGTCCTACATTGTAATAGTATTATGAGTGTTATTTCTTTCCTGTATTTTTTATTCATCAAACATCAAATATGAGAAAAATAGAAAATCAATTATCAAAGCACAACTATTACAATACTTGATCGAATGCAAATTTAATTGTTTCAATAATGATTTATTGCTGAATGATTTGAAAATTAATAAAATATAAGACTGGTGGGGTTTTGTCCGCCTTGCCAATTTTAGTGGTGGGGTTTTGTCCGAGGGGGTTTTGTCCGAGGGGGTTTTGTCCTGGTGGGGTTTTGTCCTGGTGGGGTTTTGTCCGTACCCCTATAAATAAGCTCATAACTCAGGCAGTGAAATTCCGATCAAGCTGAAATATACATTCATGCAAGATCTACCAGTCACCAACATTCTACTTTCAACATAATTACACTCAGAATCTCTTATTTTGACATCAGTCATTTTGTTAACAGCTCCAACTTAATTGAATCTATAATTTTGAGGCTGATCTATTTATTATTTTTCATGCAACTTACCAATTTTGATATCTATTGAGCTTTTTGTTACTGATAACAGTTTTACTTTATAATTTTGAACAATAAAGCTCTTTCCCAAACAAGGCCAGCTTTTGATGTCCCTAAAACATTGAGACAAAAAAATGCTGATAACCAGTATTTAGAGGAATCAGCGCAAAACTATTGTACCTACACATTTTTCAGAAATTTAAAATTTTGTTTTTTCTGAATCTTTAGGGAGGAATACATCATGCGTTCTAATATTGGGATTTGAATCTGTATAATTAAAAAGATATTCAAAATTCAAAGAGTATTTAATCTCTTTAACTTTACCCATTACGCAACAAAAAAAGGCTTGTCCAACTTGAAAGAAGTTGCAGACGACAATTTCAATGTAATTAGATTTAAGAATTTCACAACTTTTTGGGTAGAAAACATCGTGGGAAATGAAGAAATCGCTTGTCACAAGCAATTTCCACGATGTTTTCTAAAGATTTTTATCTTGTTAGGAGTCAAAAAGGTCTTGTTTGGGAAAGGGCTAACTAGTGCTGTGAGGTAATGGGTTAAGTTCCCTTACTTTAACCCTTTCCCAAACAAGACCTGCTTTTGACGTTCCTGATAGAGTAGGCTTAAAAGAACATTGAGACAACAGGAGAAAATGCTGATGATCAGCAGTTTGTCCTTTGACCTCAATATTTTCTTGATGATATCATAAACAAATCCAGTCTTCAAATTCAATTTGTCTTCAGAAGCAGCGTTTTGAATCTAATTTTTTGCCATTTAGGAAATTGTTGAGAAAGTTTTTCTTTTTTTTCCCTCTCCGATAAAATTTTAGAAAATGTAGTTACAATAGTTTTGCACTATGCTCTCGAATATCTTTTTTTGCCTAAAAAATATCTGTGCTTTTTGATACACAAGTTTTATCTGTATCAACAAGTGCAGCAGCTTCCTTATTGTGTACCACCTTAAAAAATTGTTTGGCTTAACCCTTTCCCAAACAAGACCTGTTTTTGACGTTCTTAAAAGATTAGGTTTTGGAAAACATTAAAATAAAAGGAGAAAGTGCTGATAATCAGAACTTTTTCTTTTTGCCTCATTTTTTTAGCTATTTTGTACACAATTCATTTTTTAGCAACATACCTTTTGTCTTTTGCAACAGCTTTCAAACTGACCCATCATAAAATTTCTCTGTTTGGGAAAGGGTTAAGTAAATTGTACAATGTAGATGAGAAAACATTGAGTAAAAGGGAGAAAATGCTGATTATCAGCAATTTCTTCTTTTGACTCAAATTTTTCAAAGTGTTTTCTAAAGGGGGCATCAAAACTAGGTCTTTGGGAAAGAGTTAAAAGTATGTCTGTGAAGAAACCACACTGTGCATGCAAAGAAGAAAAGTATAGAATCTATCAACTACAACAACACAGCTTAATCATCCATAAAATCTTTCAATGAACTATCAAAAACTTTTCACAAAGATGTGTTCATGTCCCATGTGTGTTTTTTTATTTCATCTATAGCTATTTCAACTTATATCACATTTGCTTAATATTGACACAAATATCTTCAAACAAAACAAATATTGCCTGCACTGTGACCAACAACCTTTAGAGACTATCTCTCCCTTCCAAGTACACCACTAACTAGTGACCCAGCCTCACTAACCAAGAGTGACCCTCACTAACCTTTAACCTTTTCATGCATTTCACACTTTACTCATTTTTTAGCATTAGCTTCATATCATTATCCATATAAATGAGCACATAACTCAGGAAGTAAAATTTGGATCAAGCTGAAATACACACACTATCAAGATCTAACAGTTACCAACATTCTGCACAAGTTTTGTCATCATTTGTCAATAGTCAAAGTTGTTAGGGTGAAAATGTCATTTTTGACATGCAAGGGCAGATAACTCCAAACTTTCTGGTTCACTCAAAAATATTTGAAGGAATCTGAAAGAAGGTCACCTTAGGATCATTCCTGTGAAGTTTTGTTGAAATCCATCCAGTACTTTCTGAGAAGAAGATTTTTAAAGAAAAAAGTTGACGACCGGACGCACGCACGCACGCACGCACGCACGCACGCACGACGGACACAGCGCCATGGCAATAGCTCGCTGGCCTGAAAGGCCAGTGGAGCTAAAAATCGTTTTTGAATTATCTGAACTCAACAAGACATTTGTAAGTCGTTAGTAAATTGTAAAGCAAATCGTGGCAAAAGTTGTTAAAGATGACAAACAAATGAAGTATAGTAATAGTTGGATGGAAATCACAGCCTTCTAATCCATTCCCACACAATCACTCTTTTTTACTCCCTACAAGAAAATGGCTTTGGAAACATAGTGGAAATGAAGAGAGTGCTTGTCACAAGCAATTTCTTCATTTCTTACAATGTTTTCTGCCCAAAAGACCACAAAAATGTAAAATCCCATTCACTTGAAATTGTCGTCTGCAATTTCTTTCAATTTGGACAAGTCTAAATTTGGACGTTTGGTAATCGGTTATAAGAAATATAGACAGTTGCGATGTCGTCTCTTTTTTCAGCCGGGAAGTTTTCATCTCTAAAAGCAGAGATCTATATGCAGAGAAAAGTTGGCTTCTATTTCCTGCAAGTGTTCGTACCGTGTGTACTACTCGTGATTCTATCCTGGGTCTCGTTCTGGGTGGATGCGCACGCAGTTCCGGCACGTGTATCGCTGGGGGTCACGTGTGTACTAACCATGACGACACAGAGTTCCGGTATACGCCAGTCACTTCCGCCCGTGTCATATGTGAAGGCGATAGACATATGGATGTTTGTTTGTCTGTTGTTTGTGTTTGCGGCACTACTGGAGTTCGCTTATGTCAATGTGTTACAACGAGGTGCCAGAAAGAAACCGAAGAAACCAAAATCTACAACAGAGGTTTGTGATTATTCATCTAAACCGTTTTCAATTTTATTTTGATATCTTTAGAAAAAGATTCTTACGGAAATAGATTAATTAAAATTTTGTTGAAGTATGGGTGTGCTTTTATCAGCATTTGTAAATAAATGCACGTCCGTGCTTTTCAGTCAGTTTTTTTTAGAGTTTAGGAAAGTATGCACTCTTTTAAATATTGTGTATAGCCGATGATTAAACTTTGTATTCATGAGTACAAGAAATATGTTGAAAACTGATCAAATTATGAAAACTCTAGCAACACTTGTGCTAATTATGGTATAATACAAACATTTTTACCCAGACCTATAGCATTGTATTTGACTATTTCCAGGAAAAGGTTGAAGGTACAGAAGAAAACGATACAAGTACAACAGACAAGAAATCTGACAAAACAGTGTCTTCAGCTATACTACGGTTGTGTACCAGAGTAAGTCTGAATCTGAAGGTAGTGTAACCCTAAAAATATTAACGCGACGTAAGCATTATTCGGGTAACGTTGTATGTGTTTGCGACGTCACCCAAATGAGCGAACGTACGTAACGATTGCTAACGACGTCGCACAAAAAAGATCATCGTCCCGTGAATCCCATTAGGGATTGACAACGTAAACTCATTGTAATAGCATCCGTGTCATCTGATCGTTATCGTACTGTTTGGCCGACGACGGCATGTAGAATTACATCATCCAATGTTCATTTCGATTTCTGAATTCGACAGTTTAAGCCCGGAACACTACGTGTCTTGAACATAAATTACATAGAACTACATCATTGGTCAAAGTTTTGGTATCGACATGATAAACGCCAAAGACAAATACAAAGATAAATAGCGAGTACTCCAGAGGTGCGTTCTTAAGGGCGAGATTTCTTGAGATATCTTGAAATTTCTCAAGATGTTTCAGGATAAAGCGTTCCTTTGATCAAGATTTTTAAGACTCTCAAATGGAGAAGACATTGCCATATACTTTGTGCGGTACTCCTTGATAAACTCTGTAGAAACAATGTAAGAAAGAATTTACCGAGATGGTCCGAATGCTCCATGATACCATGGTAATAATCCATATTTCATATAAATGGCGTAAACATGACGGTATTTGTATGAAGTATGGGGCATTTGGAAAACATCGGTCAGAATCTAAGTTTTAAAAATGCTTTATCTAAAACAACTTGAGAAATCTTTAAAAAATCTCGCTCTAAAGAACGTGCCTCAGCTCAGACATCTTGTTTGGCTAAGTTTTTGCCCCGCTTAGATTTAGTTCATGGGTCAGATTGAAATAACGGTAACTCAGAAAGTCTTGTAATCAAATGTGACGTTATTATTTTTATGTAACGCTATCTTCATCTATTTCAGAGTGATAATTTACTGGACGGTAACTTCAAGGCCAAGCGAGTGGACGTCATATCCCGGTTTATATTTCCCGGGTCCTTCACGTTATTCCTGGTCCTGTTTGCCATGTCGTGCGCATTCCTACCAGATCCATCCGTAACTGACGTCATCACGGCCACGTGAAACATGCCGGTCACGTGATCACCGTCAAGTGGAATATGGGTGTAATTGCAAAACCCCGTAACTACAGCTTGATGAAAGATGTAGTTACAAGGATTTGCAGTTACATCGACAATATACCGGTGCCATGACTGACTGAGAGTTTGCTCATTTTAGTGCTAAGTTCTCGTGTTTCTCCACGTACAATGGGTCCAATCGAGTATCCACATACTAGTATCGGGGGGGTCGAACAAGCGACATAACTTGTGTAGGAATTTTCTTTTGGTTTTGAATCAGACAGAGCTCTGATGTAAATAGATACATCCAAATATCTAAGAGCGAATTTGCACCAGAGAAGACTCGAATAAACTTCCGGTGGTAAACAATGGGTTTATGGGAAATCAATAATTCTGTTGTCATGCATTGACTTACTGATGCATAAATGTAGGACCAGATCGCTTTAATATTATATTGCTTAACGTCACCTTTAAAATAAAAACTACAATTTGCTTTAAGCTGCAGTTAAAAGGTGCTTGAAAAAAAAAACAGACGTAATAGGGTATTTGTCTGTATATCATTCATCATCCATTTAGTGCTGGATAAAAAAATATTCTATTCATTGATTCATAAAGTTTTAGGGGATCATGCTACGTGATGTCCAGAAACGTAACGTCATTCTTTGCGAACAATTTGTTTGTTTTTCCTTGTTTGTTATACAATGGGTGTGTATTACTTTATTAATTGTTCTACTCTTGCCATGAAATTCCATTAATTGGACAGAAGTCCGAAGTGTTATAGTGCTCAGTGCAATATTCGCGTAATCTTCTTTATAAAATGCAATGTATTTTAATATTCAGTTTGTTCTGTTATATCTTTCATGTTCTAGTGCATTCAAAACATGTTTATCTTATTTGTTTGTTCATACTTGATTTCTTGATTACATCAATAGAATCGTATTACTTTATTCAGATTATCATTCTTTCTTTACAATGACATAAACTATTCCACGTATAGTGCAGCAACATTAACCCTGGACATCTGCATATGTAGTCACAACACTTCGGACTTTGCACACAAAAATTAAGTTGTCCCGGGTTAATTTTGTTGCACTATAGCATTTAAGCTTTAGACGAATTTAACCCATTGACAAATGACAAGACGTGATAATTTATTTAACACAAAAGTAATGTAGAGCGTATATTTCATCATCTATCTACAATGCACCGGTATGTTGCATCATTAACAAGTGTTATAAAGCGAAATTCCAGTATCATTTCTTGTTTAATACTTAATCTTTGTTTTAAATGCTTTCGACAAAAGGGGCGCCGATCCCGGGATTCCTTGAGAAAAGTTTCTCCAAATTCTTTCTTGTGAGGACAATCCTCTATCTTGCACACAATATATACTAGGACAAAAAAGATACGCAATCCCAATTTTTCATAATATTTTCGACAAAATATGTTTTCAATGGCTGTTGAGTACATTTTTAATATACCTGCATCCATACGCATAAATACAGTGCCATTTTCTTCAGATGTCGTACATTCATCACGTGATACATAGTAAATTGTTAAAAACTGATTATCCCCTGCCGTGTTTTCTAGATGACTACTATCAAAACAAATTTTCATCAAACACAAGCTAGAACATAGACAAAGAAGACGCCAAAGCGTTCACACATTTTTCACTACGCTACGCATAGCAAGGCTAGGCTAAAACCAGCGCCTAACTGCAGTACAGATGTTGTTGGTGGAAAAGGTTCAAAATGTTGTCGTAAGACATTGATGGGGCAAAAAATCGACACATTTTTGACTGTATACGTTGTTGGCTCTCAATTGGACCACAACCGATTGAGCACGAGGCGGACGTGCAAGAAATATGACGTCAAGGCAGGACCGAATAATCACGTTAACCCCACCTACGGGATAGGTTTAAGACTGCAACGTAGACCGCTAATAACTCGTATGGACTTCACAACAGTCGAATATCGGACCAAATTGAACGAAACAGATTGTTTTTTTCGACATCCGTGCAATTTTTTTGTCGTATTGTGCTGACGCGCGGTTTAAACTGGGTGTTTTCTTACTAATAAAATTGACTACCAACAAGATTTTGTGAACTTTACAAGGTGAAATGTTATTGCTTTAAATGTATTAAGTTTTGTTTAAATCTGATTTGATATCTTTGCGTAAGAAGGAATTGAAAATGAAGTTGCGTTTCTTTTTTGTTTCAGTATATAATTATGTACCTTTTCTATATATATATATATTCTTTATTTACCTCCATCATTGAAGAGTTATACATGTATACATTGAAGAATAGTTGAGCGGCATGTAGTTATTTCCCTTCCATTGTTTTGCCTAAGTGACGGTTCCTTTACATGTCATTAAGTTTACATGTTTATTACAAAAAAACTTTTCATGATAATTACAGTATTTAGCTACATTAAGTATGCCAAATGAACATTACAGCTTTGTGATTCGTGTGTGCTCCAAGAGGATGTCAATATGGGAGAGCTGTATTAAAATTAAAGCTAGTCCATTGATATTTTGAATTAAAGCGTCGATGTGATCTACGTTCTATCGCAATATAAGTGCACTAGGGTGGGGAATCACGTGACTTAACAATTGACCCTTTCAATTATCGTTTTTGTCCGTACCCACAGAACACATTCGGTGGCAAACAATGGGTTTGTGGGAAATTAACATTGAAACGTTTTGATTTCGTATGTACGGTCATGAGTGTAAATTATTATTTAATCGTCAAATGCACAATTCAATACTATTCCAGAGCAATCGAAAAATGTTCTGTGTTTTATTTCTTGCACGAATCTCAATCCAATTAAGTAATGACTTGGGTTTTGACGATCGATCAAAAAAAAATGTATAAACATTGATGGAAAATCATAATCTGCAATTTTCACCACGGTAAAATACTGTACATTACGTAGAGCACCAAAATGAAATCGTTTAGTACATGTGTACTATAAACGTATGAGCGGCGTTTTAACATGGTACGATTATCAATGTAAGAATCAGGGGATAAATGACGGAAGTAATTAGAATCTTGACTTTTTCCGATTTCCACAATATCAACGCAAGCGCAGAGCAGGGCTAAAGGCAAGAAACAGGGATGAGTCCTGGCAGTCGACCCAAAACTGCAGAGACTGTTCAGACCGTTTTGTAGCGGGTTGCCTCCAAGGACGACTTCCGGTGGCTGCTGTGTGTGTGGGGGGGGTCTTAGTGGAAATAAGCTAATTCAAGAAAAAAGTCCATCGTTCTGTTGGCGTAAATTACCGGTTTATAAGCAGAAAAGATGAAAAAATCACTATAGACATTAGCTGAATGTAGTAAATATTTAAAAAAAAAAAATAGCTGATAAAAACAGTTATTGACGACCAACCAAAATTTTTGGTTGGTCGTCAATAACGATTTTATAAGATACTGTCTTAAATGTCCTTTCCATTCAGCAAATGCATGCATGGTAATCTCCGTGCCTACCTTTTGTCAAATACGGTCGTAAATTACCAAGACTAAATTGAAAAAAAGTATCAAAAATGTTGTGGGACGTGATTTTCTGCCGTAATGAACGATAAGACGACCTCCGTTGAAATGTCGCGTTTCGATTCCAGCTTTTAGTACTAAATTCGTGACAGTAGAATTGGCTATCATTAGGGTGACCCTATTAGGTCCTTTCCCTTAAAAAAAACTTCAGACCGATCAGAATGAAAACCAATTAGGCTGCAAATCAACACAATTAATAATTTGGTGTTTCGCGTGATTCCCCGCCGCAATATACGAAAGACGACCTCAATTATAATGACGCGTTTCGGTTCCAGTTTTTAGCACTTTTAATTAAAATTCGTGACTGAAGAATGGACTGATATAAGGATAGCCCAAAAAATTAAGTTTTCTTAACTATTTTAGACGGGTCCAAATTTTAAGAAAGGGTAGAGAATTGCTTTACTCCAAACAAAGTGGACAAAGGTATTTCTGATTGCATGGGAAATATTTTAATCGACATTTTTGTTGCTTGTCAGGGATTTCCAAACGCCCTTTTTAAGGAATAACACCAGGCTTTACAATAGGAAAGGATAGCCCTTTCCCAAACAAGACCTGGTTTGACGTCCCTAAGAGAATATGCTTGTCAAAACAATAATCAGTATTTTATTCTTTTGCCTCAATATTTTCTGTGCTGTGTTTTACAAAGATCCAATCTTTATCGAGATCCATTTTGTCATCTGTAGCAGTCAGTTTTTGAATTGAACCACCCTAAAATATTGCTGTTTGGGAAAGAATTAACCCTTCCCACAAATGACATGGCCTTAGACTTCTCCTATACTGAATGTTTTGAGAAATATAGAAGAAAATAATAGAAACAATTATTTATTACCAGCATTTTCTCAATTCTCCGTTCCCCCAAATGTTTCTGCCCTATGGTTACAAAATATCCCGTTACGTGTGTGTCAGTTTAATCGACTACAATACCGGTTCATTTTGAGTTTGATTAGTTCAAATGCCGTTGTTTGGGAAAGGGTTTTTCGAAGTTAGATAAATAAACGAAAGCCTTGGACACGTGAGTTGACTACATTTAAACGAAACAATTCTATCTTTCTAACCATAAACAAGAATTCGACATTGAACAAGCACCATGTTTTTCACCAGTCTGTGCTTCTGTTTGTTGTTAGGCGGTAGTCAAGCCGATACCACAATGCAGATCCTGGAAGCTGATGGTCGATTTATCACATTGACCAACCTACTCAAACAAACCAAGCTTGATAACGTTCTGAACGGGGGAAACTTCACGGTCTTCGCCCCAACTGATGATGCCTTCAAGAAGATACCACTGGATGATCTATCCGCCATTACAGCCGACGACGCCATGCTGCAGGCCGTGTTGAAATATCACGTGATAGTTGGGTTCGTGAAGAAACTTTTTATTAGTAACGAGCACATTGTTCAGACTGTCAATGGCGCGACTGCGAGGTTTAACGATTATCAACACAACAACAAGTTTACTATACAGGGATGTGAGATTATCGAATTCAACAAGATGGCGTCAAACGGCATCGTTCACGTTCTCGATACGGTCATGACGCCACCTAGTGGCAATAACGTTGATTACATCAAGTCAAACAAAAACCTTACGAAGCTGGTAGAGCTAGCAACACAGGCTGGAATACTCAACGAACTGACACGAGACAGCCGAACGTTGTTCGCTCCGACAAACGAAGCTTTCGACAATCTATTCCAGGACGCGTTGAATGCAGTAACATCTGATCCAGTTTTGCTGAAAAACGTCCTGACATACCACGTTGTTGGGTCCACGCAATACTTGAAAGGCTTGTGGAACAGAGAGAGAATAACGACATTGTTTCAGGGAGCTCAACTGGTCGTGCATTCTAAACAAGATGGAGAAAATCTCAGAATCAAAAATGGACACGTTATAGTCGGTGACGTCGGAACAACAAATGGCGTTGTTCACGTGGTAGATCACGTGCTACTGTCGCCAACCAGCGCCGGTACCGTCGGATAGACTGAGATTAGAAACATTTGAGCAAGTATCTGGAAAAAGGTCCCATAAAGCAATGGAGACAACCGTGTTTCACGATCAGTCTAAATGCTGTCTTGCCAGGATCCATACTGCTATCTTAATCCATTGCCAGACGACAATATTTTGGACTGTTCCAAATTCAAAGATGATACAGACGACAATTTCAAGTGAATGAAATTTTACATTTTTTGGTCAATTTACATAGAAAACACTGTGGGAGATGAAGAAATTGCTTGTCACAAGCAATTTCTTCATTTTCCACAATGTATTCCAAAGCCATTATCTTGTGGGGAGTCAAAAGGCGGCACTGTGCAGTAATGGGTTAAGGTGGCTAGAGGTCAGGAACATCTTTAAGAAGTTATAAGAAACCAAAATGGTTCATTATCAGACTGTGTGTATACGCAGCCTGATCTTGAATCATGTTGGGCTCAAAATTCTTTATTGACCTTTTTCCAGATCCTGGCTAATTTCATCTGAAGCTTTATCTACGAACAGTGCAGTGAAGATCAGCCTATCGTTCAGAGAAGTATTTCGTATGCATTTTATTTTCTATCAAAAATGAAGGGTTGCAACAAGAACCCAAAATTAATCAAAGAATATCATCTTCTTAAAATTCGGATAGGTTTATATAATATCTTTAATTTGTATGTATAAAAGAAAAAACTGATGAGGGCTTATTTTTGGAGATAGTGGCTAACAAAGAGGGTGGGGTAAATTGACACAAGTCTGTCCGTAGTACTTTGAAAGTACCTGCAAAATTTCAATTCGATCTGATCTATACAGAAATGTTATTAAACTTCAAAGCAAACTTTTGCTTCCCATTTTTACACATACAAATTAAAAATATTATGTAACCCTATAAATTCACAGAATTTAAAGAAAATCTATTTTTGAACCCTTGATGCAATACCATCCTTTCAAAACTTCACTCGTAACCTCATTGTCGGTAGTTTCTATAAATTAAGATATTTTTCTCGTAGGCCTAATAATGTTATCATATTGATTCGCGCGACGTCGGAATGTTTGACGCAACGTGGTAAAGATTCGAAAGCGTAAAGCATTGGCGTTTCTTTTTGTATACGGGTGTCTGAGTATCAAGCTGTCTTTTTTTACCGTTTTAACCCATTACAACACAGTGACGCCTTTTGACGCTCTACAAGATAAAGGTATTAGAAAACCTTGTGGAAAATGAAGAAATTGCTTGTGGCAAGCAATTTCTTCACTTACCACAATGTTTTCTACACAAAAACACCAACAATTTGTGAATTCTATCCATTTGATATTGTCGTCTGCAACACCTTTGAATTTGGAACAGACCAAAATTTTGTCGTCTGGTAATGGGTTAAAGCACATGTCGATTTTTGTACTTCATTTATTGTTAAGATAATGATATTGTTGTTCACATTCATGTTTTATTTATTAATCTTTTGCATTTGTATCAATGTTCTAAAAAGTAAAATTTGAAATAAAAAAAAGAATACTGGGTAACTCATCTTTCATTCTGTCTCGTTAAAGTTCAGGTTTAACTAAATTTCTAACTAATTGTTACCTCAAAGATGATGCAGACGAAAATTGCAAATGAATGAAATCTTTACATAATTTGGTCTCTCTGGGTAGAAAATTAATTCTGTGTAATTGCTTTATTTTTTACATATGATTTCTATCATCTATCATCATGTCCAATAGAATTCAGTATTGTACAAAGACATGTTAAATAATCTCATAATATTATGTTTTACTTTATTTAGACATTCTTTCTTCTCAACTCAATAAGATATTTCACATAGCATCTAAGCATTTAACCCATTTCCAAATGACAAAACGTTACAATAAATCTGACTCAAAGGTAATGTAGATCACTAGATTCAATATGCAAAACATACAAGGCCTATTATGCTACAGCATAAACATAGGGTATGGGAATTCTTGTCTCTGTATTTTCAAATGCGTTCGCCGATTAGTCGCCCCAAATCGGAATTCCTTGAGATATGGTTAGACGTTTTCCAGTTCGTTCTTGTTTTGAAATTCCTTTGTTCCTAGGGTATGTGAATTCATTTCTAGCACGTAAAGTGCATGCATATTATAAAATTATACACGCATTCTAACTAAACACACAATGTTTAAGCGATATAACACCAACATAGATGAAGGTTAGGTTTAGAAAAAGGACACTCAGGACTCGCCACTTACATGAATTAGGTCTACAGTAAATGAAATTCGTAGAAAATCAAGTCGGATCTACTAGTATTTAAAGGGACGGTACTGCGCATTGAGGAATCCTTGAACGGTACCTAGTTATTTCCCTTTCATCGTTGATGTAACGATTCCTTTTCATGTTATTAATTTTAACCCTTTCCCAAACAAGACCTGGTTTTGACGTCCCTAATTGAATAGGCTTGGGAAACATTGAGGCAAAACAAGAAACTGCTGATAACCAGCAGTTTCTACTTTTGTCTCAATGTTTTCTAGGCTAAATCATACATAAATTTCATCACTATCAACATCCATTTTGCTGTCTTCAGCAGCTTTTGAATTGGGACACCCAAAAATATGTTGTTCGGGAAAGGGTTAGGTTCGTGTTCACATCTCCCTACTCCCCCTTATGCAAGAAAATCAAACAATACTTTGCAACATTAAGCATGCCATATCAGTGTTGAAAATTTGTAAATTGCATTTCGTGTGTGCTCCAAGTGGATGTCAATATGAGATGGATATCTTATAAGTCAACGCTGTCGATATCCCCACGCAAAATAAGAGTGTTCAGTATAGGCCTATCTAGTTCCGTAGAATTATTCCCTCATAACATAATTGGGACATTAACGCCACACATGTATTATTACTCGATGTATCATCGCCATTTGTCAGGGTTAAATAAGCCCTATGGGACTTAGAGAAATGAAATACTAACTGCCGCATTAATTGGAATTATTAGAACTTGGTCATAGAAGCAAACTGAGCTACCTGTCGATGTATACAATTAGAACATTAAATGTAGTCATGTAACATAATTATGTTCACGTATGTCAAAATACTTAAGCGATTTATATACAGCTTTCAGATGCATATATTTTATAGATGCAGTTAACCCTTTCCCAAACAGCAAAATTTTAGGCTGATCCACTTCAAAAACTGCCACCAGAGACATAGATAAACATATTATATGTCTCTGCTGCCACAAAAGACAAAATGAAAGTTTTTACAGATAAAATTTGTGTAAAATATGGCATTGAAAATATTGAGACAAAAGGAGAAACTGTTGGTTAACAGCAGTTTCTTCTTTTGTTTCAATGTTTTCCCAAGTCTATTATACGTTAGGGCGTCAAAACCAGGTCTTGTTTGGGAAAGGGTTAAATACATGAATATCTTATAAAACACAAAGAAACAAATCGAGTATATAATTGATATCATTTAAGCCTAACTTTACATTTCGTTTCATTCGCCCTAACAACACAAACGAATTGTAAGCAATGCGACATTGACTACATGCTCATTTGCACAAACCTTTGTATTTATGCTACACATTTTGTCCCATTACATGACCTTACCCAAGGCCATAACTATGACGGGTAAATGCCCAAACAATAAGTGACAAATGACGCATAATGCACACGTCCTTTTTATTCAATATAGCTCACGAAAAATGACTAGTCAGAGCATCCCAAGCCAATTGCTATAGATGCTCTGCCAGGTCATTTATCGTGAGCTATATAGGCCTAACATATTATTTTTGTCTCGCTGTACGACCACACGACAAGTAATGAGTACAAAAAAATAATGGCATTCCGACGGTATGTACACGTCTTGTAAGAAATGTTCCCTTATCGATTACATGTACCATATTGCCGCTTTTCTTCAAACCGATCGTAAGAACATCTTTTCTACGAAAACCTCGTAACTGCAGCTTAAAACAAGCTGCAGCTACGAGGTTTTCGCAGAAAAGCGACGTTATCTAGATCTGAAATTTAATGTGTAGTTACAGAATGTTCGATGTAAAGCATCGATATGACAAATGAAAAAAAAGAAACAAAAAGAAATGGAGCATTGTAGCTGAGTTCATATCTATATGTCTCTTTATATAGGTCTGTGTCTCAAAAACGTTGTTACTCCTGCCTCGGATTTACCCATGTCCATATGATACGTAATAACAGAGCACAAATATAACGTAGGATACAGGAAACAATATACGTGACAGGTTGTCGAGTAACAAGGCCTCGTTACGGGGTTTCTGTACTGGTCCGCTCACGACCCTTTCCTCTCCCTGCAAGAAAAATACCAGAAACAAGTGACCGCTTGTCAACAAAATCTTCGCAACTACAGCTTTGAACAAGCTGTAGTTACGAGGCTTTTGTTGAAAAGCGACGAATTTTTTTTTTAAACGGGGTTCCATTTTAGTGATTTTAGATTGTATTGCATCGTACAAAGAGATGAAAATAGGATAGAGGTTATATAGGCTATATTCGGTGATTTTATTCAATATAGAAGTCTCATACTTTCACGAAATGTCCAATATTTCACATGGGTAATTCAGGATAACGATATTTTTAACTTAACTCAATGCTACCTTTGTTACGGTCCTTTGCGTTCTATTGCAATACCACCCTGTTTACAATATCACTTTGAGACCAAAAATGTTCACAATATCACAGTTAAGTAATAGATTTGACAGAACAGACCAAATTTTGTTTGTGCAAACGATATCATTTTATCCTGTCACTAGCTTAATATTCTGCCCAATAACAGGGGGTAGGATAAACTTAGCTTTATCCTACCCCCTGATCACGTGACATGCTTTATTATGCTACATGATCACGTGATCTGCCGAAACTACTTTTAATTTTATCCGGAGGTTTTGCAGGGTCGATCTCGAAATCCCCGTTTTTAAGACAAAACTTACACAAAATGTTCGCAAAGTCTCCCGTTTTGAATAGCAAAAATCATCCCAATCAAATAATTCTGCGTATTTAATCAATATTCTTGCACCGAACTTACAAAAATGCTAAGTTTAAGTTTACTCGTAATCCGAGGCAAGTGGTCTACAGAAAACGAGAAATAAAAAGCACAAAAGAAACTTTTCCATTCCCTTGTCTAAACAATGGACTAAATGCCCCACTAACAGAATCCGCCCCTGGAATATTGACCTAAATCTTAGAAATCGATGACGTAGATTAAAGTTTGGATGACGTAATACACACCCGTTGTTGTCTGGGAATCGAAGCGATGTTTGTTTACAACAGGACAGTGCAGGAAAAAACAAGGAATGGTTTGGATTTACATGAGGTGGAGATATTTGTGGTTTGTTATCGTATTTCAAAACATCCGTAGTACCTGTTTTTACACGTCAGGCTATTGTTATTTTGAAATAATGTCTTCATTACCACGCACAACACAAGCTTGCTTCGTTGGAGACTGTCTAAAATTGGACGACATCGGAGAAAGTGCAAAACACGTTAGATTTTACAGCTAAATCCAGGACTGAGGAAATTAAAGTTGGGACGAATAGTGAACTGAGTCATTTGTGGTAGGCGCTTCATGTTCTTGTTACAGTTTGACCTTTTCGAGTTTTAATTTAAACGTTGAATCTGTTTTTGTTAAAACCGATACGGATCCTTCCAATCCCAATCCACACACAAAGAAACGGTCAGGTCAAGACACAGTCGTCGACTCGCGTCACTTTCTAGTTCTTTGCTATTTGAATTACACTGCATGGTTATTATAGCCTATTTGAAAATTGAAATATAACTTGCTTGTTTTTACCTCGGTGAAATTATAAAATGCTGATGGGAAAGGAAAATTTCCACACGGATTACTTTCTGACGCTCATCAAACGTGTGCGCATTCAAACATTTTGAAAGGGTGACATCGCTTTAAAAAAAATAATAATCCATTGATTTCAATGGATTATGAATATGTTTCTGTAATTCTAAATCGTTTTAAGGTTGTAACAGGATAAATAGAATAGATGTTTCATGTCTTGGATGGGTCAAGTTTATTTGGCTCGGCTGAGGAATTTATCATGTTCGCCTTCGGCTCACAAGATAAATTCCTCCGCTCGCCAAATAAACTTGACCCATCCAAGACATGAACCATCTATTCTCTATATCTTGTGTACCTTTCCATTCTGCAGCTCATGAATAACGACGGGCATTTTCTTCATCTTCCGCTTCCGCCTCCGGTCTAGGACGTTCACGCATGCGTACTCGAGCAGCGCACAGAAAACAAAGCATAACGACACCGCCATCCAAATGTCGATTGCCTGAAATGAATTGGTGAAATATTTTTTCTGTATTTGATGTACAATTATATACGTTTATTCCTTCATCATGCAATGACGTTTATTGGGGCACTCAGTACGAAGAGCCTCGCAAGATTCGAATCAACACAGGAAAAAGTTTATAGAAAATAACGAATGATTTTCGCTTGTTAACCACACAACGACTATTTTTGACTCTCCACAAGTAAATGGCTATGGAAAACATCATGGGAAATGAAGAAATTTCTTGTGATAAGCAATTTCTTCATTTCCCACAATGTTTTGTATATAAAAAGACTCAAAAATGTAAAATTACATTCGCTTGAAATTGTCGTCTGCGTCATCTTTGAATTTAGACTAGTCTAAATTTTGTTGTTTGGTAACGGTTAGATATGGGTAAAACATGTAAATATGTGCCATAATATCACGACTGGACTATACTTGATACTGTACATTCAAGAAACATCTGTCGTGTGTCAATCTAAATGAATTAAGAACATACGGCGGTGTTTCTATTTTTTGTCGTGGAATTCTATTTTCCCATGTGTTACATATTTAGAGAATTAATTTGCCATGAAACGTTTCGTGTATCCGGTCTTTGATACGTCGGTTATAAATTGGATAAGGTTAACCCATTACCACACAGTGACTCCTTTTGACTCCCCACAAAATAATGGTTTTGGAAAACATCATGAAAAATGAAGAAATTACTTGTGACAAGCAATTTCTTCATTTACCACAGTGTTTTATACATAAAAAAGACTAAAAAATGTAAAATTCCATTCACTTGAAATTATTGTTTTCTATACCATCTTTGAATTTGAACTAGTCTAAATTTAGTTGTTTGGTAAAGGGTTAATTTATTAGGTAAAACATATAAATATGTGCCATGATATCATGACTGGTCTATACCTTTGAGAACTTGATACTTTGAATTCAAGAAACATCTGTCGTGTGTCAATCTAAACGAATTAAGAACATACGGTGGTGTTTCTATTTTTCTGCTGGAATTTTAATTTCACATCTGTTACAAATATAGCGAATTAATTTGCCATGAAACGTTTTACGTATCCTGTCTATGATACATCGGTTATAAATTGGAAAAGCTTAGGGTATAAAAATAACTTACAATTAAACCCTTTCGAATAAGATTCATGCCGTGGTGCATGCAATAAATTAATCTGCTACGTTCGAAAGCGACGTAACGGCATTTTCGAACGTGACTGACAATCCTCTGTGAAAAGCATCTTAGCATACAACTAACCAGTAACCAAAATGTGACTTGCTGCGTAAAAATAAATCTACTCGCATACAAAGTTCGCCTGCTATGTTGGTGATTTACTGGGACAATGACGTTAGGCATGTTGTCGTATTCATTATATAGGACATATTCTGCAGCCACGTCATCGATGACGTAAGTTGCGTTGTATACCTAACGGAACATTCATAGGTACGTACTGACTACCATATACATGTATACATGCATTATCTTTCTGTAATAGGATATAAGTTTCTGAACGTGTATTACTATTATATAGGAAAATTGCGGCAGCGATGACGTCGATTACGTACGCTACGTTGTACCAGCAGTACCGTCAATATCCCTGACTTAACACGCGAATGCATTTAGTAACTACCGCGTGTATAATTATGTCCGTGTTTAACCCTTTCCCAAACAACAAAATTTTAGGGTGATCCACTAAATAAATTGCCACAAATGACAAAATGGAAGTTACTAAAGGTAGAATTTGAGTAAAATATGGCATAGAAAATATTGAGACAAAAGAAGAAACTGCTGGTTATCAGCAGTTTCTTCTTTTGTTTCAACGTTTTCCCAAACATCTTCTCTTAATGAAGTCAAAGCCAGGTCTTGTTTGGGAAAGGGTTAACAAGATGTTTATTTCTGTACATGTTGCAAATTACCTTTATATAAGACACCTGCGGCAGGGACGACGTCGATGACGTGCGTTGTGTCGTTACCGTAAGTACCGTCAATATGCCTAACGTAACACGTGCAGGCACGGCGTCAACGTGCAGCCAGAAGGAGAGCCAGGATAACATGACGACCAGACAGCTTGGCACGTAGATGTGAATCATGTAGAAGCCAATGTTACGTCGTAGGTAGATGTCCAGCTGCAGGCAAGTGTTACCTGTAAAGAAAAGAAAATAAGTCACGGTTGTCCAAACTCCTTCCCAAACAAGACCTGGGGCCGTAAGCCTATTCACCAACAATTCTAAGTTGATTTTCGAAATCCAAATTACATAATAAGCCATCTGATTGGACGAGAAGTATGTTTCGACCAATTGGATGGCGTGCATGGGCGGATCTAAAGGGGGGGGTCAGAACCCCCCCCCCCCTAGCTGGCATGAGCCTAAATTTAAATTTGACTGGTTGGGAATACCATACCCGATGTTACGTCGTAGGTAGATGTCCAGCTGCAGACATGTACTCCATGTGAATAAAATGCAGAATGTCTCGATTGTCCAAATTCCTTTTCAAACAAGACCTGAGGCCGTATTTCCCAACAATTCTAAATTCATTTTCTCAATCTAAATAACATAACAAGCCATCTGATTGGACGAGCCGTATGTCTCGGCCAATCAGATTGATTGTTGTGTCATGTTAAAGGTAGACCAATACTTGTAATTAGACTGTATTTTACGCAAGTTCTACATTATAGAATTTGATAAAACTCCTTCATCGTGTTAAGAAATATGTCCTGGTAATAATTCGAAAAGAAAATGTATAGGTCATCGCACTTATTAGTGAATTACAGCATTTTTATCAACTACATATTGATAAAATGACGCAAAACAGTGGTAAGTGCATACACACTACTGTCTTGCTATAAATCATCGATTTCCAACATGATGAAATCAGTTTCGTAAAACAAATACGCTCTTACAGTCGAAAATGGTAAATTGTAATAACGTTTCATATTATCGAAAATATGGTAGCGAAACATATATGGTACGTAACTTTAAATTTTCTACAACAATGACCGAGTGTTCCGAAAAACTGGAGCATTCCCCCTTAAACACGGTGGATAATCACGTGATACAATATTTTCAGAAAATCTCCAATAATTTTGTATATACTGGACCGATTTAAATTCGGTTTAAAGCAGAGAATGTGGACAGACGTCACGCATTAGATGGACGTGGTTGATTTTTGATAAATCAACTGATAAAAAAGTTATTGAAGATAAACCAAAAATTTGGTTTATCTTCAATGACTTTTTTATCAGTTGATTTTTCAAAAATCCAACACGTCCAGCTTATTCCTGGCATTTTCCCACCTTCTCTGCTTCAAACCGAATTCAAATTGGCCAAGTATTAAAAAAGATATTGAAGATTATCGGAAATTCTGTGTCACGTGATTATACACCGTGTTAAAGAATATCAGAAAACTGCTACCAACCAGCATTATTGATTTAATAAAAGTAAACGACTGTAGTTAAAACGATACATTATCTGTTAGTTTTAAGTAAATTGGGTTTAGTCTTTAGCTTTTATTGGTTTAACGTGAAATATGTGTATCATATCAGATTCTCGTGGGCATTTGTTTATGTTTTGCCAGGTTTTCAGGAAATTCGCCTGATTTTCACACAAATATGTTGCAGGCTATAAACAAGTATTTCTGAAAAATGAAGAAACAGAAAACAACAAAAAAAACACACACAAAATAACCTACAATTCAATAACTTTTTGATCATTGAGGAAAACGGAGCAATGAATATTATCGGAATTTTTTTCTCTTTTCTCAATGTTTTATGAATTTACAACCGTTAAAAACAAGTTTCATTCGGAAAAGGGGAGGGTAAAATTGTTTTCTGTAAATTGAAAACATTCCACATAAGTTAGATGTTAATCTTTGTCGTTGGACAGAAATTAGACAGTATCTCGTAATTCTATCAGACAGAGTTTATCAGAATATCTCATTTCTACAGAAATCCCAATCTCCCCATGGGAAAATAAAATAAAATGCCTTAAATAAACCACTTGTGCAATTTCCCATGTCTAATTCATTTTGCATAATAATCGCGTGAGAACAAACCGAGGGCTGAAATGCACTTGAGCCTAGAATTAAAGAAAGGGTATCACGGCAGTTAAGGTAGCTCGCCCCTACAAATAAGATTCACGTAACGTCGTAAGTATATGTATTCAGCGACTTCTGAACATTCGGCGGTGTGCACGTTTTGGCGCTTAGATCAAGCTTGGTCATGAGCCGTTGTGTTGTATTTCAATTTTGCGACAGGCACAGCAGATTTGTTTGAAAAGGATTCAACATATCTTAAAAACAGTATGCCTTTTTCAACCAAATCACGACTTCAAGTTCCCCTTACCATATCTTCATGGTATTTCTCTCACCCCCACTACCGCAACCGCAAATTGCTTGAGCGTATCAACCTATTGCACGTTTGAGACAGATTTCGGAAAGCAATATCGCTGTGGTCGGATATCGAACACGGAGCCCTATGGTTGAGAGATATGACCGCGACACAGGTACAGAAGAAGTAATCGCAGGGCAAAATGGATCTAGACAAGAATGTTCCCACGAACAGTATGATCTAGATCGACGTTAGTCTTAAATACAACAAACAGAGCAACAGATGAGCGGGGGATAAAGGCGTCCTACATTTGTAATTTCAAATATAAACCCTATATTGTGGGTACGAGACGATTCTGATGAGTACCTACAATAAAGGGTTTGATGAACATTAAAAGACCCACTGCATTATAAATTGCCATTACTCCTATGAATTGCCATAAAGTCCGATTATTCAAAGTCTGGATAGCTCAATCGGTTACGTCGGAGTCTGACAATCCGGGGGTCTCGAGTTCGAACCCCGGCTCGGCCAGTATCCATTCTGACATTTGACAAAAGTCATTTGTCTCTCACCAATGGGTGTGAACCATTTATGGGAGAGAGCAGCTGGAGGCTCGGTTTGGATATTGTGGTTGTACTGATGCGAGAAATACCAGGAACCCACGATTAGGTGCTTCAGCCGCCGCGATATGACCATAGAAGTTGAAAACGGCGTAAAACCCCAATGAAATAAAAAAAAAAAGATAATTCAAATACAATGTACCAAACCTCATTTTTTCTCGATTCAGCAAAAACACAGAGAGCAGTAAAATAAAACGATTCTGCAGATAAATGTTGAAATTTATTTTCTCTGTTGAATCATTTACGAGCAATAAAAGTAACATAACAAAAAAACGATCATTAGCTTTTTTTTTTTGTCATTAAATCTGCGATTTTCATTTCAATAATGACAGACACAATTTTGCACAACTTAAAGTGACATTTCAGAAATTTTTCCCATAAATTTTACTTTCATTTTTATCTAAAAGAGCATATTTTCTGATGAAAATTCTGAAAATTTCAAGCCAAAATATTGCGCCATTGACGAGAAATATATATTTTTGTGTTAAAATTAAACAAATTGTTGTCCACAACAGTTCAGATGTAAATGTATATAGAATTTGTCGTTTCTGTCTCAACTTTAAAGACGTGTTTATCGCTTATCATCAACAACTTCAAAAACCTGAGAGCATTTATACCCGTTAGAATAACCAATCTTGGCATCAATACATACTTTTAAAAAATGAAATAAAATTGTGAAATGTCACTTTAAGATGCGGTCACACAACTCCGCTTGTGTTTTTCTCTTTATACCTGACTGAAATAATCTAAATCAGTTCACAAGAAGTTTACAAATCATATAGTCCGTTCGTTTGTGACGTATCTTGAGTCCAAATGTGCATGAGAGCAACCGTAAAGCTTGTTTGTACAACTTCATATTTGTATAATCTTTTTGTAAAAAAAGTATAATAATAAACAGTTTCAAATGCATTAACTGGTGAGCTAAACGATACGTTCTTGTTTGTTTGTTGTTGCATTCGTTTTGTGTGAAAAATATACAGTTTAGCATTCTGATTATATTAATTTCATTCATACCTCGTTTCTCCCCTTACTCGTTTGTTGCAGCTTAACAGCGCCGGATCCAGGATTTCTGTGAGGAGGGGGTCCGTTTTTACACAAAGGGGGCTCATTATACCCCCACAACAAAGTTATGGGGGGTATACTGGATTCAGGTTGTCCGTCCGTCCGTCCGTCCGTCCGTCTGTCCGTCCGTCCGTCCGTCCGTGGACATAATTTTGTGTCCTCTTCTCCTCCCACAGTTTTAGACCGATTTTGCTGAAATTTTAGCAGGTTGTTTCCTATCATATGAAGTTGTGCACCTGCAATTTTCATCTTGATCCAGGCAGTAGTTTTAGAGTTATGCCACTTTGAACTTTAGCACTTTTTCAGTGACAACGCGCTAGTGGGGGGTATTTGTCCGCTTTGCGACAGTTCTAGTTTTACTAGTATCACACAATTTTGACTGAATTTCTGCTTGAAAATGAAAAAAATCAGGCTTCACAGGGAGGTTCGTTTGACCCCCCACTTCCTCTGGATCCGCCACTGCTTAAATATTAAATCAAAATCCGAGAAATATGTCAGTATAATTGATGCATTACTTGACAAAATAGAAATTTTATTTAAACGGCATCTAGAAAAAAAAATCTAGGATTTGAGGCAATCATGTTCCAGGATCAGACCGTGCTGAAATGCAGTCTAATCGGGATTCCATGCTGCTTCTCACAGTTGCTACAGGTTATGACAGAGCTGAATTACAGAACAACATTGGTCTTGGTCATACCGTATACTCGTATACTATATCACTGGTGGTGAACTAAAACAATTTTCGCTACAACAAGGTATAGATATTTTGCGTTTAAGTGTGAGTATATAGATTTTTTTCTAGTGACAATTAACAAAAAACAGACCGGGTTTACCGTTTTGTATTGACAAACTGTCGATGTTGTTATAAAATCTCGTAACTACGGCTTCGTACATTGATCGCGAAAAACGCCCCTCGCTTTGACCGAGTTCACCACCTGTGTATATCATTGGTGATGAACTCGGCCAAAGCGAGGGACGTTTTTCGCTACAACAAGGTACAAATACTTTGCATTTAAATGTGAGTTTAACGATCTGATTGGATGTTTTTTTCTAATAACAATAAATTTGTTCTAGAAATAGACCGGGTTTACCGATATGTATTGACAAACCGTCTGTGTTGTTATAAAATCTCGTAACTACGGCTTTATCGAAGCCGTAGTTACGATATTTTATAACAACACCGACGGAATACTATGATCGTGAAAAAACGTCCCACGCTTTGGCCGAGTTCACCACCAGTGTATACTATATATTATAAACAAATTATGAAAATGGTTCTGGAAATCCGTGAGGGAAAAGAGGAAAGAGCATTTTCCTGTCTACCCTGTAGGATTTTTAAACTAAAATCATATGAGCGCACCCAAACAATTGTTTATGTGGAAGTGGTAAAAAGCAAACAAAAAAGAAGATACGATTTATATGTCTTTTACTTCTTTGATTGCGTGTTACATGTTCTATAATTGGAGCCTATGTGACCAATCCAAATTGATTTTTGAATAACGTGACGTCATATCAGATTGTACGTGACATTTATCTGACGTAATCTGATTGATTGTTCACGGTAATTAAGAATTATGTCATACAGAAACGGAGATATTATTAACTGATTTATTCTTACTTTTCTCTCTTACGTTCGGTCAAAATGCGTTTTGTAATTATATGCCTTTTCACAAATCTATAATGATTTTTGCGGATGACGATAGATAGAAGATGCAGTAACGCTAATTTACATTGCTACAGTCATATCGGGACAGCTAGAACACCTGACTATGTATTCCTGTTATTTCTCTTACTAGTAAAATCACATTTTTTCCATCAGAGCCTCCAGCTGCTCTCACTTAGATTATCAACGTCCATTGTTAAGAGACATGAATAATAGGGAACAACTTTATCCGCTTAACCGTGACGTAATTTCGGACAAATAAATAGGCCTAATATTTCGTGGATGTTGTATTAAAATATCGTAACTACGGCTTTGTTCAAGCCGTAGTTACGAGATATTATAATAACACCGACGGTTTGTCAAAACATAACGATAAACCAAATTTATTTTAAGCACATAATTCATCGCTATTTTGAGTAATGATGGATTATCTTTTATAGACCATATTAGCCACTTATGTCGTATAATGTTGTTATTATGTAATCTTGCTGTCTCCGATGTTCTTACTCCGTCGATTACATTCATTTATCGCGATCTTGTTATTACGTCTTTGATACAGAAATTTTGTGAAAACTTTGAGTGAACAATGTTTATAATCTGTCCAGACAGTTTTCTTTCTCCTCAGTGTTTGCGGCGGCTTTTACATTCGGGCCTGTTGTAAGATTAAAGTCAAAATAATTTAGAAATATCGCAATTTAGAGTAAAATTGTGACATATTATGATCAAGAAAAAGAATTAGTAAATGTTCGAGGGGATTTTATACTCCTACTGTAGGCAATTCAGAATAACCCCACGAGTCTCATTTCTACAAAATATGTCTATACTTGGCCTGATTTATTACTTATATTGTACAATATTGTGTCATAATGCAATTGTACTGTCTACGTCAAAGACATTTACTTGTTAATTGTGTAATAAGTCTACTGTCATGATATAGTGTGCGCTTCTTGTGCACTGTTCTGGAAGGAATATGACTTTCCAGAGACGCTCGATATTTAATAAAAAGAACATTGAAGCTTGGATTGAAATATGCCCAATATAATATTTGAGATTAACATGGGTCCAAAACAGTCTGATCAGGACCGATATAGTTTTGAAACAGATTCTTTATAGCAACTTGCAGCATGCTAATCAGAGTGTAAAGAATTCTTTTCATTTGCAATATCTGAAGGTTACTTGCTTTAGCATATATATATATATGCATGCACAGTTGACACTTGTTATGTCGAATTCGGGTAGGATGTTTGCTAAAGTCCTCATACCTGAATATGTTACATGGTATACAAAACATTTTTGACACAAATGTAGCTGCTGGAATAGCCTGTTATTTCCAGTAATTTCCTTTTTTACTTTTCCTACTGCAGCTGAAATATGAACGTACTGGCACAAAATGGTTATCAATAACCTCCATCGAATTTGAACAAAGTCGGATAAGTTTGATAACCCCAATCGAATTTGAACAAAGTCGGATAAGTTTGATAACGCCAATCGAATTTGAACAAAGTAGGATAAGTTTGATAACGCCAATCGAATTTGAACAAAGTCGGATAAGTTTGATAACCCAAATCGAATTTGAACAAAGTCGGATAAGTTTGATAACCCCAATCGAATTTGAAGAAAGTCGGATAAGTTTGATAATCCCGATCGAATTTGAACAAAGTCGGATTAGTTTGATAACCCAAATCGAATTTGAACAAAGTCGGATAAGTTTGATAACCCCAATCGAATTTGAACAAAGTCGGATAAGTTTGATAACCCAAATCGAATTTGAACAAAGTCTGATAAGTTTGATAACCCCAATCGAATTTGAACAAAGTCGGATTAGTTTGATAACGCCAATCGAATTTGAACAAAGTAGGATAAGTTTGATAACCCAAATCGAATTTGAACAAAGTCGGATAAGTTTGATAACCCAAATCGAATTTGAACAAAGTCGGATAAGTTTGATAACCCAAATCGAATTTGAACAAAGTCGGATAAGTTTGATAACCCAAATCAAATTTGAACAAAATCGGGTGAGTCCAAATCCGGATTTCTTGAAACAAAAATGACGTGACCTACGACATCGACACAAATTGTGTTGACTGTACATGGGTTGTAACAAAGTTCTCTGACATGATTGTGTCTGGGACATATGCCGTACTTATAAACAATGTAACAACTAGAAGGCAAATCTAGACGATGCATTATTCTCTTTACGCATCATGTCATATTTGATATAAACTATTTTGATATGAATTGCGTAATTTGCAGGACCAATTTTTGACGGTACGTGTTAACCCTTTCCCAAATAAGACCTGATTTTGACGTCCTTTAGAAAATAGGCTTGGGAAAATATTGAGACAAAAGAAGAAAATAATCACAATCAGCATTTTATCCTTTTGTCTCAATAGTTTCTGTTCTTTGGAATATAAGAATCCTATCATTATCAACACCCGTTGTTTTGGAATAGGTTAATCCAGAACTTGAAAAGAACATCTTGTGATTGTTTAGACAATTACAAACCAAGATCCTCTGTAGCGTTACACATAAGATATATCATAAGCAAGATCATCCTGTGCAAATGTGATTTGATCGTGTTTTTTCACGTTTCTATTATGGCTTCCTTTCGTAATGAGCTATCTGTAAGAGATGAACGAACGATACCTTTAAATATAAATGTGGGTCCCGACAAAACTGTGTGTTTACGTAGGCTAGCCGCAATTCATGTTGATATCACGTTGCCATTGGGGTTCCTTTTTTGCAAGATTCAAGCTCACTTGTGATGATAAGTCTCTTTGGGACATTGTTCAATTGTTTTGCATATGTACAACAACTCAGCGATAAACTAAAAGGTCGTTTTCTCACCGAATTCGCTGACGGATTATATAGGTCGTTGACTTATCAAATTGACCAGGAAATGCGTAAATGGGTATAAAAACATTTTCTCAGCTATCGTGTGAAATGTGCAAAACATATCAATGCTCTTGTGGTTGACGTCAGTTGTTAAGGTTTTTGGGGTAACACTTTAAAGGGCGGTTTACACGGTCTGCTTTAGCATATCTGCTTTAGCATGTATGTTTTTAGAACACATGTTTTTCGCGTTCACACGGTATGTTTTAGCACATGTGCTTTTGGTGGAAGTTAGCTGACCTAGGTCAAACAGTTCACTGGTCAGTTGTAGAATGGAGGATAGTGAAATATTATACCTTGTGTGCCTTTATCCTATTTGCTATCGCAAAACATTGCTGAGAAAAGAGACAGCAAATCGAAACCAATTTTTTATTACATACTTTGATCTTAAACGTAAGTGTCTGTTAAAGTTCACTGGTTTTGCATGAAAAATGTTATTGCAGATTTTCAACATTTTCATCTCTTGTCTCAATGTTTTGCCTAGCCTTTTCTACAGGAGACGTCAAAATCAGGCCTTGTTTGCGTAAGGATTAATACAAATCAAATTACAATAGTTTGCATAATCTTGAGATTCACCATCACAAAGATTTCAAAGATAGAAGTTAAGATCTTGATCAGACTACGACAAAAGTCGTGCTTTACTATAGTCAAGATCAGACTGACTAACATTAGTCTTTTTGCAGATCATTTATTATCATTATTAACAAATAATATGAAATGAAAAATTGAAAATTTTGACATCTTTTTGATAAAACATATTTGTATGAAGACCATATTTTTTTAAGTCTGATCTAAACCTTGTCTTTTATATTCAACAAAAGATAGTATTTAAGGTAAAGATCAGCATGATATCATGATATAGATTAATCAGTTAACCCTTTCCTAAATGGCAAAACTTGAAGGTGATCCACTTCAAAATTGCCACAAATGACAAAATAGAAGTTATCAAAGATAAAACTTCTGTAAAATATGGCATAGAAAATATTGAGACAAAAGGAGAAACTGCTGGTTATCAACAGTTTCTTCTTTTGTTTCAAAGTTTTCCCAAACTTTTTCTATCAGGGACGTCAAAACCAGGTCTTGTTTGGGAAAGGGTTAATTAGTTTGATGGCAAAAAATCAAATATAATTACTTTAAAACAAGAACCAAGATTATTGTACTGAAATAATAATAAAAAAACTATGTTTAGGTAATAATAAAAGATCATCATTTCAACCCATTACCACACAGTTACTCTTTTTGACTCCCTACAAGATGATGACTTTGGAAAACATTGTGCAAAATGAAGAAATTGCTGGTGGCAAACAATTTCTCCATTTCACACAATATTTTCCATGCTAAAAGACCAAAAAGTGTAAAACTTCACTAAATTTAAATCATCGTCTGCCACATCTTTGAATTTGGACAAGTCTAAAATTTTGTTGTTTGATAATGGGTTGATAGTTACCTGTAGAGATTCTGCGGGTTTATCATGATTAATGAGGGGCTGACTAGTATTTGTTTATTTTACCGGTCATATCTCTGGAATCAGAGATCTGATTGGTCAATTTCCGTCTGCTTTTTCACTAGAAATAGAGCATGCTCTAAAATGTCTGCTTTAGCAGATATGCTAGCAGAAAGCCCATTATCTGGGGTTCACACGGCATGTTTTAGCACATCTGCTAAAGCATATATGCTAAAGCAGACCGTGTAAACCCCCCTTAAGTCTTTCCCAAAGGATCACTATACTTACACGTTAAAGAAAGCGCGCATTTGCTTACTGGATGACGCAAGTGGATGGAAGCAATGCCAGTGACGAGGAAGCAATGCCAGTGACGATATCATAAAGCATCAAGAAAGGCAGACGTTGCCTACATAGATGTCTACAGTGGTAAGAAAATAATATGATATGTGCTTTACATACGACTGAAACCTGACCACTAACAGGCGTCTGCTTTACATTTAGATAAAAAAAAGGGTGAAAAGTAAAGGGTTGTAGACTTATGACAAATTGTTTACGTTGCTTTCTGCCTCTTGCGCTTGAATAGTCATTTAATTTACCAGATGTCTGATCTATGCGGCTTTGAAAAATGGAAATGATCCATTGACGTAGGGTGCACCAAACACACTTACTTTATATAAATCTTTTTCAAGAATCATTTATGAGGTTTTGATATTCAAGCGACAATCTAACAATTAGAACATACTTTTTTCAAATCGGTATAAAATCTTTCTGTAATAATCCGCGCTCATTAATGTAATAGGCTTTACTAGTATAAACAGTCTTCGTTCAACTTATCATCAGCTAAGTTCGTAAATGTCGTAACAACAGCTTCTTAAAGGGGAATGCTCCAGTTTTTCGGAACATTCGGTCATTACTGTAGTAAATAAAGGTTTACAGACCCTGAAAAAATCACAACTTTCTGAGCATACGAAATGCATCAAATTACACACACTTGTAAGTACACTTCACATAAGTTGATTCACCGTGCCAGGTTTCAAGATTATGCTTCAAGAAGAAAATAATTCACTAATATTATTTTACTCTATATTCATATGCAAGGGAGGTAATTTTGTACATTTTTGTCAAATATTTCCATAAGTATGCATCAATTCAAAATTCTAAACCGTACAAAATGCTTATGTTTGTATTTGGAATGGAAATTTAACACAGTTTGGGAATTATTTGCACTTTTAAAATTTCGCCTCTGGCTCTTTGGTGCTTTTGAGGGTTTGGATACCTTAATTCGCTATCATATTTTCAATAATATAACGCATCATTACAAGTTTTTCGACGGTAAAAGAGTATTTATCATGCGAAACTGGTTTCCTCAAGATGGAAACCGATTATTTAGAGCAAGACAGTCGTAAGTGTGTATGCAGTTACCGCTGTTTTGCGTCATTTTATTAATGTGTAGCTGATAAAAACTGCTGTAATTCACTAATAAGTGCGCTGACCTATACATTTTCTTTTTGATTTATTACCAGGACATGTTGCTTAATACGATGAGGGAGTTTTGTCAAATTCTATTATGTAGAGCTTGAAATATTTCAAAAAATATGCAAATTTTGTGATAAAACACTCCAACTTCGTTGATCTTACCGAACACGTGAGCATGCTGTTTTATACCTTTACGCGTTTATAATAGCACATATTGTGGGTATTCTGTTCTTATCAAATGTTACACGTTACTTTAAATCCGTTTTCGGGACTAAACGAGGAATATATAGAATTTTATTAGCATTTTTGTGACCATGTACAGGTGCAAGAAATTGTGCATTTTTTCGATGTTTAGGTGTGTGATACGAATGCCTGTAAAATTCAAACAAGATTGCTGACCATCCATTTTTATTTTATTTTTCAATTGGTAATAACATGTTATTTCAGCATACAAAATATAAATAAATTCTATTATTGGGAATAATTTTAGGAAACTGGAGCATTCCCCCTTAAAGCTGTAGTTACAACATTTCCGAACGCAGCCACGATGTACTACAATACCTATATACGGAGATTGATTAGAGGGAAGTTGCTAATTATCAAAACTAATTAACTCCCGCAGTGTTGAGCTTAACCTTTTCCCAAAGAAGACCTGGTTTTGACGTCCCTGATAGAAAAGGCTTGGGAAAACATTGAAACAAAAGAAGAAACTGCTGATACACAACAGTTTCTCCTTTTGTCTCAATATTTTCTATGCCATATTGTACACAAATTATATCATTAAAACTTTCCATTTTGTCATTTGTGGCAGTTTTATAATTTGACCGCCCTAAAATTTTGTTGTTTGGGAAAGGGTTAAAGTTTTCCCTCTGGAGCTGTGATATTTCATCCATAATAACCATTGGAGTTAATCATTTTAACATCCAGTCTCTAGCATCCGCTCAGATATCAAAATAGACAGCATTTTTAGAATAGTTTTCGAGCCATTGTCATGCGTGCAAGACATTTCTGATTGACATTGTTTCGTTTTGTATACAAATGGCAGGCGACAATTGAGAGAGTAGATTCTATTATAGAATCATGTAAAGATATTGATAGAAGACATATAAAGCTATATCGTTGGTGGGTAGCCAAAACCTCGTAACTGCAGCTTGAATAAGCTGGAGTTACGAGGTTTTGACTCTCCACCGACGATATGCACCTGTTGATGTAGTGCACTTCTTGTTGCCTTTTGAAAACTTCGTGACTTTAACTTGTAGTAGGAAAGTGGCATTGTATCAACATTTTTCCCGATAGTTCAACAATTAAAAGTTCTCCCAAAGTCGGAAGAAAAATTGTATATGCGAACCTTACTACTGCTAAGTACGGTCATGGGTGACAATTGAGTGATTCCTTAGACTAACGCACGTATGGAATCCCTTTTATTATCATCAGTAAATCATAGATATGACTTTCAGACTTACATGCATAAATATTTTCAGACAAAGTTTACGTGATTTCATTAAGAGCCTGGAACACAAAGATGAAAGAGAACAAGTCCCTGATATGCAACAGGTTGTCACTTCTACGAAAACCCAGTTGATGATACAAACCATATCACAGTAGATATTCAAGTGACACATTCAGCCTTTGACATAATGGTTTATTACCTAAGCGTATATAAATGCTAATCTTGATCCACGTTGTTTATGAACATATTTCTAAAACAGTATATTATAAATTTCGATGTTTTTTATATCTACGTAACTCGTTTTCCATGCATGTTCATGTAAATAATGAACGTGACTACTTACCAAACCAAACACCTGACACGTGTTTAGCGTCCTGTGCGTACGAACAGTTGGTTGTTTCTTTACGTCCCAGTGTAAACTGTGGCAAGGCCAGCTCTGTGTTGAGTGTGACGGGGTCGTCATCGTCCCAACGAAATACCAGCCGATTAGATGTGTACGCAACTGTAAATAGTACACAGAATAATTATGCAAGTTACTGTACAGTTGAAAATATTTAAAAACAAAAAAAGTTATGTAAAATTTTGATATAAATTTTAAAACAATCTTCTTACGATTCCTGATAGCTCAGTCCACAAGGACGAAGTCTAGTAATCAAATTAATTTATTAAGGGATTTTCTGAAAATCTACAGAGTTCCACCAAAAGTTGGTGGTCTATAATTTTTCTGTCAGTTAAGATTTGAAAGATTTACTATGATCATTTAATGTCTGATGTATTTTACGCCTTCTCTGTTTTAAACCGAATCAAAATCTGTCACATCTTAGCAGATATATTGTACATGTATTGTTTATTAAAGATTTTATACAATTGCTGTGTCGCTTGATTCCCCATCGTGCATTTACTACGAGGTGGTTATAGAATCTCCCAATCTAGATCCGACTTGCGTCAAATTAGCTTAACTGCGATCATGATTTTCATGCTAATGATCCCTCTTTATCGATAATCATAGACATTTAACTTATCCCGGGAGTTCCACAGGGGACCTGATTTAATTAGAATCCGTTCGCTATAAAAATGATTATGCCACATCGGAATAATTTTGCTAGATTTTGTACGATAATGATGCATAAATATGGTAATTGAATTTTGGTTCCGTCCGGATAATATTCCAGAACTTCACTTCCTTAAAAACTAACTTGTAATCAGGATATTGTAAGAGGTGTTGCTTTTAATATGCTTTCTGAAAAAAGTAGATTCATTTTATTCTAAACTAAGATCGTAAATGACAGAGAAACGTGCTAGATACCGCAAAATGTTTGGAGAGGTATATGAGAATCAGCTTGTTTGTAGGTCCGGTCGGCCGTCGATTGTCCGTGAAAATTAATAGCCTAGCTTAAAGTGACATTTCAAATTTATTTTTTTCAAGTTTCGCTTTTATTTTTATCTGAAAGAGCAAATTGTCTTACGAAAATTCTGAAAATGTCAAGCCAAAACATTGAACCGTTTACGAGAAATAACCAAATTTTGCATCAAGATACTTTTAGAAAATGGAATTGGAATGTTATGTTCTTATAAAGCCTTTGAACATCATGATCTGAAACACCAATGCAATCAATTAGCTTATCCTGCTGGGAAGAAGCTTATACATGGGCGCGATGACTATAATTTCGTTATCATCCTTATGCTTATTTCGTTTATATCATGTCATACTTATGGATTAGTTCCATGTTCATTTGGCTACTTACAACTTTGTATAATGAGCGAACACCTCTGTCGATCCATCGGGTACAGCTGTAGGTCCATCGGACAGGATGCGGTCAGAGACACTCTGAAATTTCATAAACAACTGAGCGTGGGCATAGGACATAAAATGACGAAAAGGGGGACATGGGTTGATTTTTTTTTTAATTTTGATTTTGTACCATGTAGTGTTCAAAAATATATAGCGAAGTACATATTGTTATGTACATTTAACACAGAGGGACATTTAGATTTGGAAATTCAATAATTTGGTTTGGTTGCAAAATGCGACAGACCATTCTTTCTCATATATATCTTAACATATGTCTATTATGTACATACCTGGATTTATATATGACGGTACCGTTGTTATGTATATGTAACATTTTATTGGGTATGGTCACTGTGTGGAAATGGGCACGTTTCTCATTCCGGAAGTAGAGATCTGGTACCCACACTCTGTCTATAAGCCGGGCATCAAGCTCTAGATATTCGGCGTCTATCAGGTTCCTGAACTGTAACCGACGATCAACCCACTTTTGTGTGATGAATGCACTTAATGTGAACTCCTGCAATAGCAAACATGTGAATATAGTGATGTCATCAAAATAATTGAGCAACAACCTGCAGAAATGTCCCTTATAGCATTTGAGGCAGCTGCGTTTCCAGATCGGCCTTTGTATAGGTGTTGTGTAAGTGGGATTCATGCTGCTCTCTTACAGACGTTATAAATAACGATGACACTATTAGAGAACAACATGATCCCTGACCAGACTGTGTGTGTACACAGCCTTATCTGGAACCACGATGGGCTCAAAAGACTTAGGGGACCTTTTTACCAAATCTTAGCTCAATTGTTATGTTTCAAGAACATTGCACCGAGTTTTCCCTTAATACACTAAACGTCCCGTGAGATACATGTAGCGTTGTTAACAAAAATACAACATTTACACGTACACACGATTTGCATGTCTTTTTCAATATTTGGTTTCTAACATATTACGGTATGAATATATTATATACTCGTAATTTCTGTCGGGAAGTCATGTCGTGTTCGTTTACTTTGCAAATGCAACATTTCATACTTCCCGTACATGTTAGCTGGCATCTTGGCGGTCTTCTATACCACAAGGACGCACTTTCCAGATCATCATTGAAATATATTCATTACTATTATTGTCTGTCCGTCGATGAAGTCTTTACGGTTTATGTTTAAACCTAAGCTTACATCTACTTCGCACGGTAAAATACGGCAGTGAATACTGACATTATTATCCACTCTCTTTTAATTCACTCATGGAACTGTATGGCGACTTCGATTGGGACTAAAGCTCGAGTTATGTATCTATCGCTTCAATCAAACGCCAATAGTGCGAGCTATTTGACGTCATTTACGCAAGACTTTTCTGACCATCGGGCCCTCCGAGCCAGTAGGCTATTTGGAACTTCTCGGACAAACAGCAGACCAATCAGTGTCGACGTAAATAAAGATTTTGATGACCGACACATAATCGGGCGACACTTATAGACAGAACAACGCTGGTTCCCAATGATTGCTTAAGCTTTAGTGCCAATCGAAATCAGCCTATAATATGTACAATATTTACCATTGACTGTTCATCGATGGAGTCTATACTGTTGATGTGTAGGCTGACATCTACTTCACATGGGACGTCTGAAACAAATACAAGAATTAACCCTTTCCCAAACATCAAATTTATAGAAAGCTTCAATTTGACAGCCGAGCTGTTCACGACAAAATATGTATTAGTGAAAAAACAAATTAGTATACAAAACAGCATGAAAATATTGAGACTAAAGGAAAAAATGCTGGTTTCAGCATTTTCTTTTTCTGTCTCAATGTGTTCTCATGTCTTATCTTATAGGAAAGTAAAACCCCGATCTTGACTGGGATATTCTTAAGATGAAATTCAAATCTTATCGCCATATTCCTCCATTGTTTGGCAACAAACTGGTCGTATTTTCATACATTTTGATGCCATGAAACCAAAAGTTGTTTGCGAAATGGATAATAAACACGGTGGATAATCACGTGACACAATAATTTTAGAAAATCTTTAATAATTGTGTTAATACGAGACAATTTGAATTCGATTTGAAACAGAGAATATGACATTACGTAAAATATTAGATGGTCGTAGTTGGTTTTTAAAAAGTCATGTGATGAAAAAGTGTTTGACAATCAAACAAATGTTGGTTGATCGTCAATAACTTTTTTATCACTTGATTTTTTGAAAGAGCCACCACATCAAGCCAAGTCCTTGCATTTTCTCTTCTTCTCTGATTCAACCCAATTAAAATTTGTCTCTTATTAACAAAAATATTGACGATTATCTGAACTTCTGAGTCACGTGATTATACACTGTGATAAAGGTGGAGTCCAATGTATTTTATTCCCTGGTGTAGCATTGTTTTTCAGATTTAATAAAGTCAGTGAAATCAGACGACGGAAATTAAATTTATCAATTTATCAGACACGTATAATGAAGCTGGGTTATTTTGTCCAATTTCCTTTATCAATGCATGCTCAATACATTCGTGTATGACAAGATAAAGTCTACAAGCAATACCACGGTAGTTGATCACGTTACTCAGAATTTCAGAAAATCATCATTATTTTTCTTAACACTAGACCAATTTGAATTCGGTTTGAAGCAGAGAATGTGGAAAAAATACCCGGTGTAAGCTGGACGTGGTGGTTTTTTGAAATATCTACTGATAACAAAGTTATTGCAAGGCCAATCAAAATTTTGATTAATCTTCAATAACTTTTTTATCAGTAGATTTTTTCAAAAGTCCATCACTTCTATCTAATGCGTGACGTCTGTCCACTTTCTCTTTTCTTAACCCAATTCAAATCGGTCCCGTGTAAAAAATATATAGGAGATTTTTTGAAGTTGCTACATCACGTCAGAATCATTTACATCAATTGGGCATTAAAACGGCATTATTGCAACAGATACACACTTATCTTGATCCATGTTTTAGAATGCCTTAAATGGCTCTTTCTAGAGGTGCGTTCTTTAGAGCGCGATTTTTAAAGATTTGTCAAGATGTTTTTGATACAGCGTTTTTGAGACCGAGATTTTAGCGAGGTGTTCCGAATGTTCCATACTTCATACAAATGACGTCATCATGACGTCATTTGTATGAAGTATGGAGCATTCGGAACTCCGCGGTTTATGAATCATGGAGCATTCGGAACACCTCGGTCAATTCTATCCCATATAGATTCTACAGAATTTACCGAGGGGCTCCGAAAGAAGTATAGAGCAATGGCGGCTCCCAGTGATCGTCTTAAAAATCTTGCTCAAAAGAGCGCTTTATCCTAAAACATCTTAAGAAATCTCAAGATATCTCAAGAAATCTCACTCTAAAGAACGCGGCTCAGATCTTTGTTCAAAGATAGCAAGGAATTTATACACGATACATTACGGCTTATTCCCAGATGGAACTACGATGTCAACGCTCAGCTGTGGTTCGTCTAGAAACGTTTAATAAATTATCAAATCGTCGGTGTTATTACATAACCTCGCAACTCCAGCTTGGGTAAAGCTGGAGTTACGAGGTTTCGTAAATACACGGACGATATATCAAATAAAAGTCGGGATAGCTGATAATGTAATGTGACATGTAATGGAGTAGGGATTTATTTGACATGGAATTATCAAATATGATATAAAAACGCTGTTCTTCTTCAAAACCTCGTAACTACAGATTTTTAAAGCTGTAGTTACAAGGTTTGTGAGGAAAAGCGACGATACATCATGACAAAAGTCCGGATAGCTTATGATATAACCTGACATGCAATAAAAGCTTGACATTATTTGACGACGCATACTCAAATCGTGTAGCCCTTAAAACATAATATAAAGACAGACCCAACGCCTTTGTGACGGCTATCTTTGTAATGAAATCTCACTAATCAACGAATTCTTGAATAATTCATAAACATCAGAATGGAACTGATTCTAATGTAGATATCACAACAATAGTGAATATTTAGCTAAACGTAGTTTATTCCTATTTGATTGCACATTTGAAGATTAAACAGATTTGATAAAAACGAATTTCGACCGAGGTATCATTTTATAAAGGAAATTTGAAATTCAAGGTTTGATAATGATAAACAAATGAAAAAATAATGATAAATATGATATATAGATCTAATTCTGTAAAAAGAGAAAACAAAACGAGACAAAATTTATATATTTAGAGAGATGCAGCCTAAAATGTAGTCTGGCGTAACTAAACGTGCATATCTGTCTCTAAGATTAAATCTGACAATATTTCATTCAATAATTGTGTTATATAAACGACTTGAAAAGGATTTGAAGCAGGGCAGACGGCAAAATGCCGGCGATTCTTGAATGAATGTAGGAATTGCTTTTAATTCTAGCAATTTAGACAAGAGAAAAGACAAGGCCAGTCGATTGAACTGGGATGGTGGGCTAAGTAAACTTTCTCTTAGCATGGAGATGCTTTGTTTCACCTCATCAAAAATACATGGTTTGGCGACCCATATAGGACACATGTGGCAAACCACTTCTTTAATGCTGACATAGGCACTAACAGAAGAAATTGCTGATGTTCATAATTTCAAATATCATAATATCGGTATTTTTGTCGTATATCACCCAGAAATCCTACCGTTTTCAACACCTATTTTTTCGTCTGTATTTTCGCATTCTGGAAAAGGGTTAATTGCCATATCAAATCTATATAGACGTTGTCCTAATTTCTGTCTACCGAGTCAATTAATGTAGAAACAGGATAAAAGTAAGTCTGTAGTTCTAGTAAATAATTCAGCTATAAACACATCTCGGGAATACAAGGACAATAGCATCAATACTTATTGATGCTTTTCTTCAAAAACCTCGTAACGGCAGCTTAAAACAAGCTGTAGTTGCGAGGTTTTCGATAAAAAGCGACGAATGATATCAAGACGTATGTTTTTATGTTTACGCTTTACCAAATAAGTCCAGCCTTGAACATGTTCATCAGAAAAGGCTTTGGGAGTAATGTTTGAATAACCAGCATCTTCTGCTCTTGCCCAATATTTTCTGCGCTAGCACACAAAAATAATCATAATCAACAACTATGTTTGCCGTTGCTGGCAGTAGCTTTTATTTTGGATCGGCACGATTATTCACTGCTTAGGAAAGGGTTAAACGTCCGTTAGGGAGGGAACTGTTTATACCGATGTCCCCGTTAATAAGGTTACTGAATCAAGATGTATTACATAGAGGCTGTATAGTACATTCTATGCGATATAAACGTTCAAAAGCCTTTGAACGTTTATGTCGCGTAGAATCTACTATACAGACTCTATCTGACTTAGTGTTCGCCAACCAATGAAAACATTCGCTTTTACTGTCATTTCTTTCAAACCACGCCTTCGACCAGAGCTACTATCGAGCGGATCTTACTGGAATTACATCATTTTCCCAAATATTACATCAGTTTCTCGAAAATTACACCATTTTCCATAAATGCACAGGAAACAGGGTCGTGGCTATGTATATCCGTGACCGGCAGTGCGTTTATGTGAAATATAGCGCCGAAATTTTCAAATATACTGCAATTTCATTGGTCCAAAACTAGGACAAACACTATGGATATAAGGAGAAAACATATCTGGAAAAAGGTCCCTTACAACATTTGAGAAAACCATTCATTCGGATCGGTATACATGTACCTAAGAGCAGTCTGATAAGGGTCTATGTGCTTCTCTTACAGTTGCTACAAGTTACGAAAAAGCTATTCAAGGACTTCATATATCTCGATCAGACTGTGCATATGCACTGGCTTATCTGGATTCAGGTTACCAGATCCTGGCTCGTTTGTATCATTCTGTGTAAGTTAGAAAAAAAGAGATAACGAAATGAATAGGTTTAACGCCTGTTGACAATTTTATTCTCAGACTGTAGAAATGTATTTATTGCCTTTCCTCATATGGAAATATTTTGAATGATTCAGAGTGAAAGCTCTTGTAGACAACAAATTGACGTTGATAAATAATTAATTTGTTTATAATACAATGAGAAAAGAGACAATGGATGAAAGAGACAACCTATTGTGAATCAGCATTTTTTTTCTTCTGGGGAATGGGCTATATTGAGACAAAAAAGGAAATGCTGATAACAAGATCTTTTTTTCTGTTTTGTCCTCAATAATTTCTGTGCTAATCTCTACAGAAATCTCATCTTTATCATCACAAAATACTGTTCTTTGCATCAGCTTGTGATTATGTTTATTGTTTGGGAAATATTTAATTTGCATACAAATCTATTGCCATATAGAACGTGAACAAAACAATGTACCTAGCTTATCTAAGCATCTTTGAGCATTGCAGACAAAATATGATTCGCAACGTTACGTAAAAATGCAATTATTACATCAGATATTCGACTAAGTAGGCCCTTAACAACTCCTTATTCATATTAGTGCAACATTAATGGGTCTTCAGTGTCATTCTGTACAGACATAGTGGGCGGGGTTATCTGATAGCCAGACCCATAAAGACAGGTAAATAGATCTACAACACACAGAGCTACAATCAAAATAGTTCATGTCCCACAACAGATTGTCTAAGTGTCTTGTTCTATTTATTTTTTTCAGACATAATGTATCGACGAAATTGGAAGTACATCGGCACTTTTCAACAAAAATCTCGTAACTGCAGCTTAAAACAAGCTGCAGTTACGAGATTCTAGTTGAAAAGTAACGGATTATAACACAGGTAGGCCATAACTAGCTCCTTATTCGTATTGTCAAGCCATGTTAATGGTCCTTCAGTGTCAGTCTGTACAGACATAGTGGGCGGGGTTATCTGATAGCCAGACGCATAAAGACAGGCAAATAGACAATTGACGTACAGAGGTGCAATCAAAATAGTTCACGTCCCCGAACAGATTGTCTATGTGTCTTGTTCTATTTTTCTATACATAGTCTATCGACGAAATTGGAAGTACACCGTCACTTTTCAACAGAAATCTCGTAATTGCAGCTTAAAATAAGCTGCAGTTACGAGATTTTAGTTGAAAAGCAACGGATTATAACACAGGTAGGCCATAACTACATGCAACTCCTTATTCGTATTGGCAAGCCATGTTAATGGGTCCTTATTGTCATTCTGTACAGACATAGTGGGCGGGGTTATCTGATGGACAGACACATAAAGACAGGTAAATAGACAATTGACGTACAGAGGTGCAATCAAAATAGTTCATGTCCCACAACAGATTGTTTTATTGTCATTTATATTTTTCTAGACACACTCTCTTGACGAAATTGGAAGTGTACCGGCACTTTTCAACACAAATCTCGTAACTGCAGCTTAAAACAAGCTGCAGTTACGCGATTTTCGTTGAAAAGCAACGAAATATTACATCATATATTCGATAAGAAAGCCTTTAACAGCTCCTTATTCGCATTGCTGCCGCATTAATGGGTCTCCATTGTCATTCTGTATAGACATAGTGGGCGGGGTTATCTGATAGCCAGATACATAAAGACAGGTAAATAGATCCACGACGCACACAGCTACAATCAAAATAGTTCATCACCCCGAACAGATTGTCTTTTTATTTTTCTAGACACATTCTAGCGACGAAAGTGCATTGTCGTTTTTCAACAAAAAACTCGTAAATGCATCTTGTTTTAAGCTGCAGTTACGATACCTTTGTTGAAAAGCAACGAATTATTACACCAGATATTCGATAATCTTGAAGTAGCTTACTCGTATTGTTGCCACATTAATGGGTCTGCATTGTCAGTCTGTACAGACATAGTGGGCGGGGTTATCTGATAGCCAGACACATAAAGACAGGTAAATAGATCTACAACACACAGAGCTACAATCAAAATAGTTCATGTCTCTGAACAGATTGCCTTATTGTCATTTATGTTTTTCTAGACGTAATATATCGACGAAATTGGAAGTACACCGGCACTTTTCAACACAAATCTCGTAACTGCAGCTTAAAACAAGATGCAGCTACGAGATTTTAGTTGAAAAGCAACGGATAATAACACAGGTAGGCCATAACTACATGTAGCTCCTTATTCGTATTATTGCCACATTAATGGGTCTTCTTTGTCATTCTGTACAGACATAGTGGGCGGGGCTTCTGATAGCCAGACACATAAAGACAGGTAAATAGATCCACGACGTACAGAGCTACAATCAAAACAGTGCATGTCCTCGAACAGATTGTCATTTATATTTTTCTAGACACATTCTCTCGACGAAATTAGATGAACATCGTCGATTTCAACATAAAACTTGTAACTGCAGCTTAAAACAAGCTGCAGTTACGGGATTTTTGTTAAAAAGCAGCAAGCAACTACACCAGATATTCGATTAGGTAGGCCATAACTAATTCCGTTTTCGTATTGTCAAGCCATGTTAATGGTCCTTCAGTGTCATTCTGTACAGACAAGGTGGGCGGGGTTATCTGATAGCCAGACACATAAAGACAGGTAAATAGATCCACGACACACAGAGCTATGTACAATCAAAATAGCTCATGTCCCTTAACAGATTGTCTAAGTGTCTTGTTCTATTTTTTAGACATAATGTATCGACGAAATTGGAAGTACACCGGCACTTTTCAACACAACTCTCGTAACTGCAGCTTAAAATAAGCTGCAGTTACGAGATTTTTGTTGAAAAGCAACGGATTATAACACAGATAGGCCATAACTAGCTCCTTATTCGTATTGTCAAGTCATCTTAATGGTCCTTCAGTGTCAGTCTGTATTGACATAGTGGGTGGGGTTATCTGATAGCCAGACGCATAAAGACGGGTAAATAGACAATCGACGTACAGAGGTGCAATCAAAATAGTTCATGTCCCTCTACAGATTGTCTTTTTATTTCTCTAGACACATTCTCTCGACGAAATTAGAAGTACAGTGTAGTTAAAGATATAATGTATCACCTACGCTGTGGTTCTTACGAAACATACTTTGGGAACGTAATTTAAAAAAAGGTAAAAAAAAAATATGTGTAATCACGGCGGGAATAAGACAAAAATGATAATTGCAAAAAATCTTTAATAAGCCTGTTAATACGTCCATGATTGGAATTTTATTTAAAGCAGAAAAGATACAAAACTGCGAGGAACATGTTAGATATGATAAATCTTTTAAACAGAACCCGATAAAAAGTGTTACTGACCAACGAACAAAATTTTATTTGCTCTTCAATAACGTTTTCTTATCTTGTGATGTTTAGAAGATCCGCCTAATCAGCAAATTCCTGACGTTTGTCCGCCTTTTCTGCATTTTTATTTCTTCAAATCGACCTCGTATTAAGGTAGTCTTCCCATAATGAAATTCGTGCGACGTCGGAATTATTCGGGCGCGGGCGAAAACATTCAGCGGTGGAACTTTCCACCGCCGAATGTTTACGATCGCGCCCGAATAAGTTCGGACACGTTACGACAACGCTCGAAAAAAATCCGATGTTTTATGAATCTCAAAATGGCCGCATTACGGTTATTCTACCTTAACAGAACTGTTACAAATTGTCGAAAGTGGTGTGTCCTGTGATTCCGAACCGTGATCACGTTTCATTAAAATCTAAAAATGAAGGAAACGATGAAAAAGGTATGGAAGTGGGTAATTTATTTAGCGCGAATGTAGGCCTAGTTTAATGTTACTCGTAAAGTCAACCAATAATTTTACCAGGATTTTGATCTTGCTATTTTAATTCATTTCTTAAGAAAAAATCCTCCTATAATACGACGTATATAAATCTCGTAAGTACAGCTTATTCACAGTTGAAGTTACTAGGTTTATAAATAAAATATGGATAAGTCCGTTTGTATCCATCAGACCAAATCAAGACAGGAAATGTCACTTCCGGTTCCGCTTCAAACAAACATGAAGCGAAATGGAAACTTGATTTTTTTTTAAGTTTAACCCTTTCCCAAACGGCACAATTTCAGTACGATATGATTTAAAGGGGGAATTGCACTTAAAATCATGCAAATTTTCCGAGAACTTCGTACAAAATAAATATGTATTGTGAAAATATGGCCTTTAAATTGCATCTATGCCAAATCTTAGCTTTCTATCTTGTGTATTGGCTAGGATGTCGATGTTCTTCTTTTTTCTCAATATTTCCCTATGTCTTTTCAATCAGGGACATCAAAACCAGGGTTTTAAGTTTCAAACAAAGACTCGTGACCTATCCTCCAATTAATACCCCCTCCCCCAAATAAGTTCGGTTTTGAAGTCTCGTATAGAGAAGGATTTGGAAAACATTTAAGAAAAAAGAACAAACGTTTGTAATCAACGTTTGCCCTCTTATTCTCAGTATTTTCTCAGTACGTCCATGGCGTAGTTGGTAGCGCATCGGACTTTCGTTAATTATGGCGTGCCAAATGGGTCAAAAGTCTATATAGAGCGTGCACGCATAAAATATACGCGTCGACGCATAAAATTTACGCGAGCAGTTGAGAATTTATGCGTCGACGCGTAAATTTTCAACTGCTCGCGTAAATATACGCGTCGACGCGTATTTATCTATTAACCAATCAGATCCTTCGTTTCATCCATCAATTATATGGTATAAAGGGAAAGGTTTGTAACCGCCTCTCCCATTGGCCAGCCTCGGTTTTACATTTTTTACTACTGATCGCGTAAAATTTACGCGTCGACGCATATGTTTTCAACTGCTCGCATAAATTTTATGCGTCGACGCGTAAATATACGCGTCGACGCATAAAATTTATGCGTCGACGCGTATATTTTATGCGTGCACGCTCTTTCTAGACGTTTAACCCATTTAGTACGTCATACGTTAATAACGTCATGAGTTCGATCAACGGCCGCGGAAAAATCATACAATTGCCACCAATAAAGTGATATTAACAATTTAAATTCCACCATTTTCAATATCTTCTGCAATTGCTTAAACTTAAGACAAACATAGAGTTTTAATCGTTTGAGAAAGAATGTAGAATTTGGGTCTAGACCAGACAATTAAAGTATATTAGGCTATAATGTGTGCCATTTATCATGCTTCAAAATTGAAGAAAAAGAGAAAAGTAAGATGTTCACATGGCAACATCGTATTCTTCTATGAGAGCAAATCGCTACATGAAATGTCAGAACGGGTTCCATTTCAAAGTAGCCTTAACACTTTCCTTCTGAAAGACTTGTTCTTATAGATCACAGTGAAACAAGATCTAGAATCATTCAGTGAAGATAATTAATTGGCGACAACGATCTCTTCTGCATTTTCATTGATGATTTATATGTCGTCGTATGCATATTTTCAGTTGCCAAAAACGATACATTCGTCGTCCGTAATATTTTTCATTTTAGATCAGTGTAGAATTTTGTCACCTGTTAAGCTGTTAACCGCAATGGAAACTAGATGTTTTCTTTTTTTAATGGTTAATACCTCTTTCAAGTATTATCTCTTTTCAAACCAAATAAAACCTCAAAGACCAAATAGACATTTCCTGTACTTCAATAGACGTAATACAATAGTTTGTTGTCATCGCCGTTCATTCCATATTTAGACTCATTAAAGGTCAACTATCTTGTATAGTTCTTTCGAAATTCTCTGATAAAATGTCTGACTTTTTCGCCAATAAAGACGTCATGGAGGCAACACACGAAACATTAAACATCATCTATATATCATACGTCAACTTTTTCTATTGAGAAATTATTATCAAATCCTCTATTTACCACTTTCAAACTATGTGTAATAAATACAAGACCCTAGAAACGTTTTGGTTCTATATTAATCCTTTGTGTTAATATTGACGAAGACATACTTACCCATTTCAAAGTTGGGCGGAATTCGACTGTCATACTCTCTCAGCAAGGCATGGATGAAATCTTCCCTGAAAGTAATTACATTTGAGCCAGGATCTGGAAAAACGTCCCTTATAGCATTTGAGAACTACATGGTTCCAGGTCAGCCTGCGTATACACGCAGCCTGACCAGGAACCATATTGTTCGCCAATAATTTCTTCATGACCTGTAGTAACTTATAGAGAGCAGCATTGATGCATATTGGACTCCATTTGACAACAGGCTGACCTTTAAACTCGATTTTGAAAAATGCTATAAGGGACGTTTTTCCAGATCCCGGCTCATTTGTATGTACAGTTGGCGCAACATCGTATGGCACGTGTTTATGTTTTCTTTAACGTCCAATTACATTTGAAAAAATATAAACATTGTGCCATACTATTTTTAATTGGACGTCCGAAAGGACGTACAATTCTTATAACCACTTTTGGACAGGCGAAATGGGTTTTCATTACCAAAAAAACCTTTCTCAGACTCAATTGCCAATTGACCAAAATTCAAAATAGATTTTGCGACCATACAGGAAAACTGTCGTATCTTTTCCTACTTTCTATGTGTTCTCTAACAAATACTATAAGATTCATTGGCCGATTCAATTCATGCCACGTCTTAACCAACTTTACGATCTTTTTTCGATTTAATCATTTTCTTGTAGTTTTTTGACTTTCGTAATATTTATTGTGTAAAGGGTAAGATCTTTAGAAAGCGATGCATGCATACACTATGGTTATAATGTAAACAGACACCCTATATCATCAGCAGCAGCGATAGCTCAAACGGGAAAGGATTAACCTCGCAACCTTTTTTCAGTTTGAAATTTGGAACGCCGTTGGTTCAAAACCAGTTCGGATTATTTCATCTGTAAAACGTTTGTTAAAACGTTTGTTTTTCTTGATGTGTTTACTGAAAACACACATTTTAGAATGATTACCCAATTTAATGCACGTATTGTGTATGATAGGCTCATTTTCTTTGATCATTGTTGTTTAAGTGTTTGACATATTTAAAGGAACGGGGTTTCCACGAGACGTACTTTGGAACCAGGGTTTTGAAATTGATTATCGGGGAGTGAGTTCATTTCGCAACTCGGGTTCGACTCCATGACAAATCGGGGTTCCATCTGAACAGCCTCAGATGAGACACTAGTGAAATCCACCTATTCAGAAAAATAGTTGCTCTTACGAGTTTTTTTTCTCCAGCATCTGTATCACTGATATTCGACAGTATCATGACCTATTTACATACTGATCGATGATCATGACAACAATGATTATTACTAGTATAAGACTAAGTGACAGCGATCTGTATTTATTTCGTTCAAGTGACCCGTTTACGTGTATTGAGCTAAGAAGATGAAGCAATGGGTCTGCAACAGATGGTACCTGGATGATCTTATGAATATGTGTACAGATAGGGACATTGCTATTCTCAAATTTTCGTTGATAATGATATAAAGATTTAAATTGCTTATTGTACTCCACTGCCGTTTTCCCGACGGCACGTTCCCAATTTCTTCTTTTTATGCACATCTGTAGATGTAAGGATGCTGCGGTAGTACTTGTATGAGGAATCCATGGTTAGGTGCTCCAATTCATCTGGTATTTTGTTTCAGGAAAAGTATGTATTGAATTTGTTTTGTAACCACAACCAGGGAAAACTGCTACCGTGTTTTATTTCTTTTTTTAAGGCCCAGTCACACTACAGCGTATGGGGCCAGCGTATGAGTAACGTATGGATTTTTGGGGCATACGCTGGTATACGCTGAAATACGCTTGAGATACGCTAGGCGTACGTTGGTATACGTTACTCATACGCTGGAGTACGTCGGTATACGCTGATGTACGCTGAGGGCCAAAATAATTTTTGAACATGCACAAAAATTTTCAGCGTATGCCAGCGTATGAGTTTTACGCTCGTCATTCGTTTCTCATACGCTGAATACGCTAGAGGTACGCTAAACATACGTAACTCATACGTCGAGTACGCTGAATGTACGTTTCTCATACGCCGAGTACGCTTCTTATATGTTGAATACCGGCAACGCTAATGTGGAGGTTTCAGTGCTGCAACACCACAAAAATTCATTAGAATTAGCAGTTTAAATGCTACACATAAAAAATGATAATGATAATAATAACACAAGAAGCTGTAGAAGATAACAGAGGACGAAGAAGAAAAAGAAAAAGAAGAAATATAAGAAGAAGAAGAAGAAGGGAAAGAAAACGGAGAAAAGAAGAAATAGATGAAGGAGAAAAAGAAGGAGGAGAAGAAGACGAAGAGGAAAAAGAAGGAGGAGGAGAAGAAGAAGAAAAAGGAGAAGAATGAGGGGTAGAAGGAGATGGAGAAGAAGTAGAAGGAGGAGGAGAAGAAGTAGAAAAAGAAGACTTTATCCTCCTCCTCCTCTTCCACCTCCTCCTTCTTCTTCTTCTTCTTACTACTACTACTGGGTGTCAATTTACTTTCAATGAGTATGGTCATTTTAATGGTGCATCGAGAAATGAAGATAGGGTACTTCAGGAACTGTCTGCACATGCCTCCAGAAACACTTTTTATACCCACTTTTGTGTACGCTCATCATACGTTGAGTTTACGTTCCGCACTCGTTCCTCATACGTGAAAGGTACGCTGATGTACGCTACTCATAAGTCGGAATACGCAGTGAGTTCGCTACTCATACGTTGGCAGTACGCTAGGAATTTTGTTTTCATAACCGTTGTTTGATCTTAAGAAAACATCATACGCTGAAAAGTTGTGCGTATGGATAATTTTCCGAAATATACGATACGTTACTCATACGCTGGCTCTATACGCTGTAGTGTGACTGGGCCTTTACTCTAAACAGGAATAAAAATCAAAGTGCTTGGAGCACTATATTTAGACGCCTCTCATTGATTGAGCGGAATTGTATGTAAATGATCGTCGTTTCATTACTTTATTTCGTTGAATTTGTGTTAAGATCGATTCTAAATCACTGCGGTCGTTTTTTCGCCAACGATGGTGGAGATAGAAGTCGAACAAGAGTGCCATGGTCACAATATACGCCGCCACTTATAAAACCTGAGACAAAAAAAATACATTGACAAGGATTTATAAATATTCACACAAAAACCTGTAAAAAGTTGTGTTCACAAAAAGGTTTTTATAAATATCCAGTCAAAAACCTGGAAGGAATTGCGTCACGAGACTGAAATATCATTAAGCCCTAGAGACTAAGATTGAAGGGGGCATAACTCAGGCAAAAATCAATGAACCATAAAATCCTTACTTCATGCACATCTACCAATTAAGGTAATAACATCAACCAAGTTTCATAAGGATCCAGTCAGAATCTTAGAAGAAGTTTTGTTGACAAGGCTGCAATTTCAATCAGCCCCAGAGACTAAGTTTTAAGGGGGCATAACTCTAGAAAAAATCAATGAACCATAAAATCCTACCTTCATGCACATCTGCCAATTGAGGTGATTGACCAAGTGCCATTACTATCCAGCCATAAACGTAGGAGGACTTGCGTTGACAAGGCTGAAATTTCAATAAGCCCCAGAGACTAAGTTTTAAGGGGGCATAACTCTGGCAAAAATCAATGAACCATAAAATCCTTCCTTCATGCACATCTACCAATTGAGGTGATAACATTGATTAAGTTTCATTAAGATCTAGCCAGAAACTTAGGAGGAGTTGTGTTGACAAGGCTGCAATTTCAATAAGCCTCAACTACTAAGTTTTTAAGGGGCATAACTCAGGCAAAAATCAACGAACCCTAAAATCCTTCCTTCATGCACATCTACCAATTGAGGTGATAACATTGACCAAGTTTCATTAAGATCCAGCAAGAAACTTAGGAGGAGTTGCGTTGACAAGGCTGCAATTTCAATAAGCCCCAGAGATTAAGTTTTTAAGGGGCATAACTCAGGCAAAAATCAACGAACCATAAAAAATCTTCCTTCGTGCACATCTTCCAATTGAGGTGATAACATTGACCAAGTTTCAAGAAGATCCAGCCAGAAACTTAGGAGGAGTTGCGTTGACAAGAAAAGTGGACGGACGTACGGACGGACGGACGGATGGACGGACGGATGGACGGACGGACAGACGGAGAAGATGATGCCAATATACGTCCGCCTCCGGCGGCGTATAAAAAAAGATGATTAAAAAGAACAATGTCTGAGTAGAATTCGAATCCAGGGCCTTCCGGATATAACATGTGTAAAGAGTACAAGGTGAATGCTCTGCTAAGTGAGCTATCGCGGCTTTCATTTATGTAGCGCGTTGGCTTACATTTTGAATAAATTGCTTTGTAGCGTACTTTATAAAATCAATGAAAAGTATAACTGACGACAATACTCATAGTAAACCGAAACAAGAAGACAAAAGTGCTAATCGCATGGCCTTAATTGAATTTGGTAATCAAATTAATAGTGATTATTCATAGAGACAAATCAGTTGTCTTGAAACGGCAATCAAATCAATTTGAAGCCTGAGAAGGGTTTTCTGGTATTAAAGTCGATTTCGTATGTCCGAAACCGATCTTATAGAATTAAACACAGAAGAATGAATAAAATATCTTTCGTTCATGTACAATCCCGCTCAATCAATCAGAGACGTCCAATTACAGTGCTCTCAGCACTTTGCTTTTTTATATGTGGCGCCAACTGTATTTATAATGACATATTGTATGGTTCATTACAACACGTGGCCGAGCCCGGATAGCTCAGTCGGTTACGTCGGAGTCTGTCAATCCAGGGGTCTCGAGTTCGAACCCCGGCTCGGCCAGTATCCATTCTGACATTTGACAAAAGTCAATTGTCTCTCACCAATGGGTGTGAATCATCTATGTGAGAGAGCAGCTGGAGGCTCGGTTTGGATATTGTGGTTGTACTGGTGCGAGAAATACCAGGAACCCACGGTTAGGTGCTCCAGCCGCCGCGATATGACCCTGGTAGTTGAAAACGGCGTAAAACTCCAATAAACTCAAACTCATTACAACACGTAGTACGTGTATGTTATATTTTTGTCACCGGTAAGTACATATAGGCAAAAGGCTAAAAGCCAATGCAACAAGCTATTGCATAGGCACTACAGTAAGATTATTGCTTAAGTCACTCTAGACACTAGGCCTAGTGCTTGTATTGTTAAATTAAACTTGCAAAATGGCCGATGACCTAATTTGTGGTTATATTAATAGTCAAAGCTATATGAATAGAACAAAATATACTCACCGTCATAAAAAAGTAGGGAGGCCACTTTTTAAATAACCCTAATTTTCACTTTTCTTTGTGTTCTTTTGTTTTTACACATTCACATGTATTCACAATTGTTCTTTTATAGACCTCAATAGTAAAATGCTTTCCACATGCCTGGAAACATGTTGGGTAGCAATGTAAGGTCAAAACAGTAATTTTGGATACAAAGTTCAATTTTGTTCTTTTAAAACTGTCAGTTTCTGCATAAAATGACACTATTAAACCACAAACAAAAATCCCATTTTAATTTTGCAGACAATAATTCCGCTGGAATGTTACAGATCTATGAAAAAACTCTTCCAGTTTAGCATGTCTCAATATTGAAGATTTGATAAAAACCGGAAGTGGTAGGTAGGTACAGTAAAGGAAATCATTTTCTTAATAAGAAACTTGCTAAAGACCGATCAGGAATAAAATTTCAATGAATAGGGCATTTGCAAGGAATTTGGGGGTGGTTGGGCTAAAACCGGAAACCGCCATTTTGAAAGGGTCTTGGATGTAATGAAAAGCACTTTTTACTCACTAAGCATTTTGAATAAAAACAGTTTTAATAACCAAACATCCTTATCCATCCTGTTTCCCTTTCTAGCCCTATTTACGGCCGTGAATTTCAGTAGCGTGCTCTGTATCAGTTACGGTTTTCCTGGAACTACCAACAAGCTACCATAGCTAATGAATCAATATGATTGTTCTCGATAATTCCAGTAAGGTATTTTACTTGGCATGCAAGAAATGTTTTGTATTTATTTCGGTTTGTTTTAATACCCCTAGCATTGCCGACATTGCCGCATTGTCATAAGATAGGTGGCTACTTTCTGATGACGGGTATTATATATATATTATTTATATTATTATATATCTCGGGTTATGGAGTCAGTGCTTGTTGTGGTTAGTTCTGTACCTATCTCTTCCATATATAATATTTAATCTATACAGAACATGCATACCTTACGGGTAAACCTGTAAGCTATCCCACACTTAGAAAGTTTGCTGTTGAATTGCTTCAATTATCTCCCTTTAATAATATATATAAGAAATAACGCAATTCTGAATCTTATAGATCCAGCATCTTTCTCGAACGCTAATAATTGATTGAAAGTGTCACAATGATAGTTAATAGACCATATAAATATGGCGCCTTTCACTTGTAGATACAAACTGAGAGTTGTATGTAAATATCCTAACCCGTAGATATGTTATCCATAAAATTACATCATATATTATAGACAGTTGAAAATTCCTCTATTGAGAATTTGGATGCTTCTATGTATTGATGTGTATGATATGGATAGCTAGGCGTCATGTCGTAATCTCGGGTTATGGAGTCAGTGCTTGTTGTGGTTAGTTCTGTACCTATCTCTTCCATATATAATATTTAATCTATACAGAACATGCATACCTTACGGGTAAACCTGTAAGCTATCCCACACTTAGAAAGTTTGCTGTTGAATTGCTTCAATTATCTCCCTTTAATAATATATATAAGAAATAACGCAATTCTGAATCTTATAGATCCAGCATCTTTCTCGAACGCTAATAATTGATTGAAAGTGTCACAATGATAGATAATAGACCATATAAATATGGCGCCTATCACTTGTAGATACAAACTGAGAGTTGTATGTAAATATCCTAACCCGTAGATATGTTATCCATAAAATTACATCATATATTATAGACAGTTGAAAATTCCTCTATTGAGGTTTTGGATGCTTCTATGTATCTAGTGGAGCGGATAAACGTCAAAATCGTGCAAATGATGATACAAGCACCAAACTTGGTGTGGTAGTACCTTAAAGCAATAGAAAATTTTTGAATCGATGGGACATTAATAATTCCAATATGGCGGCCATTTTTCAAGATGGCCGCCAAGCTGATGCTTCAAAAGAGCAATATCAGTAGATTTGGGTCTGAGGCAATGGGTTAAACTAGCTTCAAAGCACAATTTTGATGCTCTTGTACGTGCTTTGATTTGTTTTCTCCATTAGCACTAATAAAACAACATGGCCGCCTATTTCAAGATGGCCGCCAAGCTGGAAAACTCTAAAATTTCATATGATGGTAAAAAACGATGTTTCAATGTCACATTTTACTCTCTTTGTTTTATTCATGCTATTTGTAGGACTGTCTTGAATATGCTTCTTGTGATTGTATATTTAAATTTACATTTCACAAAGTCTAATATGTCTCCAGGGCTTCCATAAATATGGACGATATGATGAGTGATAGTCGAATAGAGTGAGCGGCAAATTTCTGTAAGGTAATTAATTTTGGAAAAACGAAAACCTGACTCTTGTTCATTGTAGAAACTTTACTTAACCTAAAACAAACAAACAGATGCAAAATTGCGTTAACATCTCATTAACATATTGAACGAAAGAAAATCATCCTAACTCTTTCCCAAACGACAAAAATCGGACTGCAGGCATTTGGAGCCTGCTTCAGACGACAAAATGAATATCTATTAAGAAAGAATTTGGATAGAAAACAAAACAGAAATAATTGAGACAAAGGAAGAAAATGATGGTTTTCAGCATTTTTTTTATTTGCTTGAGTGATTTTTTAAAACTTTAAACATTAGGAACGAATAGGTAAGAGTTAGGCTAAGTGTCCGTGGCCAGGGAGAACCTCTGATATAGGGGAAGTCGGCTCTGGCCAGGCCTGGAGAGGGATAGGCTCCACCAGGCGTCATTGCCTAAGATTTGCTACAAGATGAACACAACCAGAACAATTTTTAAGCCAGCTCGGTCGTCGCTGGGAGTATCAAGGACCGCCACAACGCCGGGCACCAGGACTGGAGTGGGAAATATACTACTGGTGCCACCAATGATAACAGTTAAGACGAAATCAGTGCCAGACGCAACAACACAGTCATTGGTACATGGAATGTTAGGTACAATAAATGATCCTGGCAAGATTTAGGAACTAACACATACTATGAGCACATACAGATGGAATGGTTTGGGAATTTGGGAGTTGAGATGGAAAGGCATGGGAGAAACAACGACCCATGAAGGTCACAAGCTCTACTTCAGTGGAAGAGGCGATAGACAAGAAAAAGGTGTGGGTTTCCCTGTGCATTAAAACACAGCTAGTTCAGTGATGGGATGTCGACCAATATCCAGTAGGCTCATAACCAGTACGCCTAAGGTCATCACCTTTTTAATCTTACAATTTTACAAGTGTATGCGCCAACCACTACACACTCTGATGAAGAAATTGAAGAATTGAAGAAACATCCAAGAAAGATTTCCTGGTTGTCCAAGGGTACTGGAATGCAAAGATTGGAGAAGATGCACAACCAGACTGGAAAGGAACATGTGGACCCTACTGCAACTCGGAGACAAATGATAGAGGATTTAGACTGCTCGAGTTCGCAACACTCAACAATCTCAAAGTGACCAACACGTTCCACCCCCACAAAGCGTCCAGACGATGGACCGGGCAGAAACCAATTGGGTCTGACCACCAAATAGACTACTTATTAATGAAGAAACGTTTCCACACATCAGTCAATATCGCCAGAACATGTAGTTTCCCTGGTGCGGATATAAACAGTGACCATGAGCTTGTCATGATATCATTCCGCCAACACCATAAGAAAGCAAAAGAGTTAAAGACTCCCACCAGAATAAAGTTTGATCTGGCGAAACTAACAGACCCAGAAGTGGCGCGTGTCTTCGAGGCCACAATTGGCGGAAAGTTTGCCCCACTCCTGCTACTTGATGCAGACGACATAGACGCAGATACTTTCATTGACACATTCAACAACGTTGTGACGGAGACTGTCAATGAAGTTCTTGGTAAACAACAGACCGTCAAGAAGCCATGGGTAACACCAGACATACTAAAGCTATGCGACCAAAGGAGAGACCTAAAGCAGTCCAAGAATGGAAGCAGTGAGGGAGCCAATAAGTACCGACAAGCAGACAAACTGGTAAAGATGAGTATGTTAAAGGCAAATAAGGATTGGTTTGCAGCACAATGCAGCGATATTGAATCAAGTCTCAAAGCCAACAACACCAAAAAGGCCTACAAAGTAGTTAAAGACCTCACCAGTGGAAAACAAAATCGGCCAAGCACCATCCTAAATAAGAACGGGAAGTGTCTAACCGAAACTAAAGACACTTTGAACAGATGGACAGAATATATCTCGCAGCTGTACTCCTACGGCACAACAGGAGATTCAGAAAAACTCAACACAACCTTGTCATCAGATACAGACAACTTTCCCATCCTTAGAGCAGAAGTGGAGGAAGCAGTGAATGCCCTTAAGAAAGGAAAGTCAGCAGGAATCGATTACATCCCGGGAGAACTAGTAAAGGCTTGTGGTGATGCAATGACCAATGCCCTGGGAAGATCTGGGAAACAGGAGAATGGTCTACACAATGGACCCAGCCCTTAGTGATCACACTACCAAAGAAAGGCAATTTACAACCATGCAACAACTATTGCACCATAAGCCTAATATGCCATCAAAGCAAAGTGATGCTCAAGATCATATTGAATAGATTGACACCGCAGGCAGAGAGAACCATAGCAGAAGAGCAATCTGGATATAGGGCGGGACATAGCACCAAAGAGCAGATCTTCAACATCAGGATCCAATGTGAAAGATATCAAGAGCATCAGCAAGAACTTTACCACGTATTTATAGATTTCAAGAAAGCCTTTGACAGAGTCTGGCATACCACACTTTGGGCTACTATGAACCATTATAACATCTACGCTAACCTCATCCAAATCATACAAAATCTCTACGACAAGGCCAGTAGTAAAGAATACCTCAATGGAGAAATTGGTGAATGGTTCAGAACATCAGTTGGAATAGGACAAGGATGCCTGCTTTCGCCAACGCTCTTCAACATTTTCCTAGAAAGAATCATGAACGACGCACTTGAAAACCACGAAGGAGTAGTAAGCATTGGTGGCAGAACGATCACAAACCTGCAGACTTTGCTGATAATATAGACAGACTGACATACCCAGAACATGAGCTAAAAAACCTGGTCAACCAACTCGACAAATCCTCTGCAGACTACTGTATGGAAATCAGGGCAAACATAACCAAACTCATGACATACAACATTCATGGAATTGAACTGACATCATCATAAACGGAGAAAAACTTGAAACCGTACAGAAATTTATATACCTAGGTGCACTAGTATCAGATGAGGGATCTAAACCTGAAATATCGGCCAGAATTGCTATGACAGCTGTAACCCTAGCTAAGCTTAACACCATCTGGAAAGATAAATCCATCAAACTTGGCTCCAAGATAAGACTCATGCGCTCCATTGTCCACTCTGTATTCCTATGTCCCTGTGCAACATGGACCCTTACAGCAGAAACTTAGAAAAAGATTAAGGCCACAGAAATTAGATGCTACAGAAGACTGCTGGGCATAACTTACAAAGATCACATAACCAAAGAAGAAGTAAAAAACAGAATACGACAATCTATAGGTCCATACGATAATCTGCTTACTACAGTCAAAAAGCATAACTCAGATGGGTTGGTCACGTAACCAGAGGACAGGGAATTGTCGAGAGACGGTGCTCCAAGAAACAGTTAGAGAAGGAAGAAAGAGAGGAAGACAAAAGAAAAGATGGACTTCACAGAATGGACTAGACTGAAAAAGGACAGAGACGGTTGGAGAGAACTGTTTGTTGGGTCATCCACAGCGCTCTCAATGGCAACCGCCACGGGACAGGTGAAGGTGAAGGTGAAGAGTTAGGACAAAAGTGAGGACCAGTGCCAGCAGTCGATCTGTCGGATTGGCTGACTATTGTGTCAAAGGTAATACCTCTACTACTGTACCATACACTCCAAAACATACTAGTACAGAATAATTATTCAAGACCGTCTTAAATTGAAGAGAAAAGGAAAGATAATGTGAAAAAATTAATTGTACAAAAGTGAAACATTATTTTTTCTATCATTAAATGAAATATGAGGACTTTCAATCTTGGCGGCCATCTTGAGATAGGCAGCCATGTTGTTCTATTTGTACAAATGTATAAAACAAATCATTATACATGCGATTTTATCAAAACTTAGCTCCAGAACTAGTCTAAATCAAAATCTTGGTTCCAAATTTTATGATATAGCCCTTTCAAATGTTCATTTAGGCGGCCATCTTGAAAAATGGCCGCCATTTTGGATTTTTCAATGTCCCATCGGGTCAAAATTTTCCAATTCCCTTCTAGTACCACCACACCAAATTTGGTGCTTGTATCACCATTTGCACGATTTTGCCAAAAAATGGCACTTATCCGCTCAACTAATT